>RRYC01000410.1:0-21341 GCA_004016185.1 Quambalaria eucalypti
GGACGTGGCGGGGGTGGACGTGTGCGTGTGCGTGTACGAGTACGAGTCCTCGCCAGGCCAGGAGAGGGAGACGTCCAGGGGGAGACTGCTCTTGGCGGAGAGGTGCGAGGCAGTCGTGTTGTAGCGGAGGGAGCCGTGTAGGCGCAGTTGCTGGGAGAGGAGGGTGGCGGCGTCGTCGGTGTCGGTGTCGGTGTCGGTGTCGGTGTCGGTGTCGTTGTCGGTGTCTTCGTCGTCTGTACCGCCGTCGTCGTCGGTGTCAGTGTCGTCGCCGTCTGCACCGCCGTCGCGGCCCGCAAGGACGGGGCCAACGAGGTACTCTTGTGCGCCACTGTGGTCGGTGGGCGCCACGAGACTGACGAAGCTGTCCGTTGCAAGTGGACAGGCAGTCTGTAGCGACCTTCCAAATATCCTAGACATGGAAAAGTCTCGCTTTCCTTCCGAGTCTTTTACACGCGGTCCATTCCATACGCTGCCGACTTTCACCTGTACCTGCCAGCCTCCTCCCTGTGCGCCCACCGCGACACGCTTGACAACGAGCTCGATGCCATGCCACTCTGTCCTAAGCCAGGCGTGGGATTCAAGCAGGCTTGCCAATCCCGCAGAGGCCTTGCAGGGCAAGAGCGAGAGGAGCGGGTGGAGGACCTCTGTGCAAGGCGAGGGCGCCGCAGCGAGGTGCAGCACAGACGAGTAGCGGGAGTGGTGTGCGTGTGCGCCACCCGCATACAGCCCGCGCGTCATTCCGGAAGGGGTACTGATTGCCTCGCGGGATCCTGGTGCAGCCAAGGTGGAGCAGAAATGCCCTGATAGCGCCGCAAGGAGAGCGTGGAATGCGTCCGTCTCGCGGGGTGTAGGGCGGTGCATGCCAGCCCGGCTGCCGTCGCCCTCGTCGCCCTCACCGCGTTGATACCTCGCCCACACTTCCGCCCCATTGCCCACCATTTCGCTCCCCCACTGCATTCCCCCTTGGCTGAATACAGGCTCCCCCCACGCATCATAGTCCCACCGCCCTTTGTTGAGGCTGAGGTGCACCTCGTCGAGCCGGAGGGGTGAAGCGTCGAGTATAGAGATGAGGCTGGCGGGTAAGAGGTGTGAGTGTGGTGGGGACGAGTCGTTGCCGCCAGTGAGGGTGAAGGTGAATGCTGTGTGTGTGCGGCCTGTAGGGAGAGGACGCAGGTGCAGTGACTCGGAGAAGGCGTCGGGCGTGGAGTCGAGGGGTGAAGCCGAGATGGCAGTCAAGGGGAGGAGAAGAGTGGCCAGTAGCAGGGTCGCACCCCGCCACGGCAGCGACGTCATCATGGTGGCAGGCAGGCAGGGGGCGGTGGAGTGGTTGATGTGGGAGGATGATGGACAAGTGGCAACGAGGAGGAGAAGAAGAAGTGCAAGAAGCGGCGCAACACAACTCGACTCGACTGCCCGGCGTCTTGGCGCGCGTCAGACTTATGCGCGCCACGACCAACACTTTACACTGCATACACGCAACACACAAGCAACATCCTCGACGAGAAACGAATGATCATGGTGATGACGACGACGACGACGACATTTGAATGACTGATCTGAGGCCACGAATGATAGATTGGGCAAGTATGGGCTTTGGATCCTTGCCAAGTTCTCAGCGTTGAGATGCAGCCTGCTCAGCAGCGGCGAGCGCTGAAAGTGGGTGTAACAGTCCATGGCAGAGGCCGGTGTGGTGTGATTCTTGTAATCGATGCGAGACTTTGCGTTGATGCCGATGCAGATCTGCAAGGCCACGATGACGGCAGTGGTAGTCAAGGAAAACAAGTCAGAGGGTATAGATGCACGGCCGTCGAGGCAACCCACATGCGGCCCGGGGCGTGACACATCCATGAATCCTCGGATCCGAAGGGCCGGGGGCAGTCAGTAATTCCTCGACTGCCCTTCTGGACTTTACAACCTTGCTTCCCTACCTTATACTCACACTTCACACGACCGAGGCTAGCATCATCTAGTTCCCCTACCCTAACTCCCCTTTTGACGTCCATGCCCGCCGGGTGGGGCCTGGCGGCGCTCTTTGGCCATCGCAGGCGGCGACGCGGCACATACGACGACGATGGCGCACCAGTGGAGGTGACGTGCTTCTTCTGCCACGAAGGTTCGCTCTTGCGTGCCTCATCCTCTTCTTCTTCTTCTTCTCCCTCGTCCTCAGCACAGGCCGAGCCAACTTCCTCGCCAACGCCGACCCGCCCCACGTCACACGGCACACCCTCTTCCTGGTCCTGCACGCACTGCGGCTCGCAGAATGTCCTCGCAGCGGGGGAACCGCGCGGTATGGCGAGCTGGAACGACGCCATGGCCGATAGCCCTGCGGCATCGTATGCGCAGAGTCCCTCCAAACGGCGCAGGGGCGGCGGTGATCAAGACGACGATGAGGATGGGGAGCATACAGGCAGTGTCTTTTGCAGGCGATGCATTGCCAATCAGCAGATTCAGCTCTCCCTCCTTGCAAACGAAGACGAGGGCGGTGAGGAAGATGACGCCCACGCCCGACGCAGAGACTTGGAGCGCAGATACCCCCTTGTATGCGCCGATTGCTGGCCTGGCGCAGAGGAGCGGATACGCACGCGGGACAGCGACGCAAGGAGGGAGATCTGGCGTGGGTGGATGGATGGGCGGGGGCAGAGAGGAGAGGGTGTGAGGATACAGCGGGGCAGAGGGGCGGGGGTGGTGGCATCTACGAAGAGGAGCAAGGTCGGGGCAATGGCGCGGGTAGCCTGGGTGGCTGTCGTGGCCGTGGGCAGCGTAGCAGCGCACGCAGTCACCCTCTGCCCCGAGGAAGCCTTGCCTCGCTTTCGACGCAACGTGTACCTCTCCGTAGGGGCTGCGATCCTCTCACTGCTCGGATTGCTCTCAACGGGTGCCTCGTCTTGGTGGTCGTCTGCCGCAGACGACGACTACGATGACGACTACGACGAGCTCCTAGACGACGACGACGAGGGTGCACGCAAACAGAGGTACGCCCGGCTGATCCTCGCCGCCGTGGAGCGATGCAGCAATGCTGCCATCCTCGAGTGTATGCTGGCCGTGCTCCTCGCCAAGGTCGACGTGGGCGACGGTGCGTGGAGGAGCAGCATACATGCGCTCCTCGCCGCTAGCGTGGCGGTATTGCAAGTCAGGACGCTTTGGCGGTTCTACGCCACCACGACGGCGCATCGCATACTCCTCCGCCGCCGCCGCAGCCAGTTATCGAATCAACAGACGGACAAGCACCCGCAGGGAGAGACGGTAGTCTACGATTCGCTCGCGGCCTCGCTGAGCCAAGTAGCCGATGCGGTCATGCACAATGGCACGACGTCGCCGGTTCCCAGTGCAGCTGCAGCTGCAATTCATCCTCACCCTCATCCTCAAGAAGACGATCAATGCATGTGCACATCACCGCCGCGCACGAACAACGACGCTCCTGTATTTGGACAATCGAGCTGGCGACCTATACCCTCGCATACACCGCAAGCACCGTCTGTCGGCGACGCCCCCACAGGCATGGACTGGCAGCCTACGACGTCTGCGCGTGCCCTCGGCCATGATGCCGCGCCTGACCCGCCTCCACCTCTCTTTGGCGCATTTGCCCCGCAGCGACTGTTCCCGCCTGAGCAGCCCACGGGCCTGGAAGACGTCTTTGCAAAGGGGCTTTCGCTGTCACTCGAGGAGGATAGGCAGAAGCGCGAGAGGGAGCGCGGGCGCGGGACCGGGACGACGGGGTTCAAGCATGCACTGAGGCGGAATTGGGTCTTGTGTGTTGGGGCTGGGCTGTGTTGGGGGCTGGTACTGTGGGGTGCTGCGACGGGGCGGGGATGGTCGTGGCCGTGGTCATGGTCGCGGAGGGGCGCAGGTGCGGGCGACGCGGACGTGGACGTGGCAAGAGGCGAAGAGGGGCGGGTACACACACACGCACCCGCACATGCAGACATTGTGTGGGTACCGGTGCAGAGGCGGGGCTACGCTGATGCGGATCCGGATGCAGACGCGCGAGGCCAACAAGGAGAAGAGGAGGACGGGGACGAGGAGGACGAGGAGCAACATCAGCAGCACGCGCACTTGCACGCTGACCACGCCGACGAGGAAGAGCAAGGCTTGCAGCAGCCCCACACGCCCACGCACACGCCCACACGAGGCTGGAGCGAGATGCCGTGGGAGTTTATACCCGGTTAACAAAATTCGCATCGCAACAAAATTCGCATCGCATTGGATTGAATGAAAATCGCAGACTGCCGATACCTGCACCTGGACCAGCGTAGTCATCACAGTCACCGGCCTGATCGCATTGAAGGAATGCCCCGACCGGCTCCGAGTCGCGCCCCCGCGATTAAGCTCACCTTCGTTGCCCTTGGCCTCTTTTGTTCCACGGCGTTCGCTGATGGACTGAGCGGCTGAGCGCAGACAAAGGAGACGCGAGCCACACCCTCCACACTTGAATCGAAGCCAAGGGAAGCGAATCGTACGGGCGCGGCTCTGATCACGTCCGTCGTCTCGGTACCTACCTCCTGCAAAGTATCATTCACGAAAGCACGCGGACGCGCCCTCATGGGCGTCAGGCGCCAAGATTCCCACCCGAGAAAATCGCAACTCATGGAGCGGGCTCTGATTCCATTCGAATGGCTGGCCGAGAGTGCCCGTCTGGGAAGTGACGGGTCTCAAAGATCATGCCCTTGGCAAAGGGGAAACATAAGTACCTATGGTCGTGAGTGTGCTTCATTGGTTAGTGTGCAAAGAGAAAACGGCACTTCTGACAATCTTGCATCCACTCTTCCTTTCCCCCACCTTCACCTTCAAACCGCTCCTGCGAGACAGCAAGTCGCCGTCAAGCGAAGCACATGACTCCGACGCCGAAGAAAGCCAAGGGGACGACACCGACTGGGACGGCAGCCACGACTCTGCAGGGTGCGAGGTGCAGACGCGCGCGCGTTCGACAAGCTGGCCTACAAGTACGACCTTTGCCATGCGATCCTCGAGGTGTTCTGCCCCTGCCACATGCACAGAGTGCACAGGGGTCTCGACGCTCAGTCCCCGCGAGGGAATCTGAACGAAGAGAAGAAGGAGCTCTTTGCCGCCGACAACATCATCGTGCTCAACCCACAGCTTCATCGCCTCTTCGACAGCCACGACTTTTGCGTCGATGTATTCGCCGAGAAGCCCGTCTGGGTCGGATGCCGCTCTCTCTCATCCATGCTGGCATTGCCGGGACGATAGCATGCCCGTATTCCATCGGAGGAAGCGGTCGATTGGGCTCCTCATCCGAAGCGACCCAACGGCAAAGCTAGCGTGGCGACGTGCGAACTCAAGCGCCACCAAGCAAGGGACCTCGGTCGCGAGGTGACTGGACAGGTACTTTGCAACATGTACCCACCGGTCCTTTCAGGGCCGCCAAGGTCTCGCAAGGACCTTCCACGTCACTGTCACCGGCCCCTCCCCTCGTCTATGGAGGTGTGATGCCAGCTCCGTGTCGATCAGTCGCCGTTACGACGTCCGACAGGTCACGGATGCGCAAGCCATCGTGCAGATTCTCGCACTTATGTGCAGTAAGACCCGAGAGCTTGTCCCCGCTTGGAAGCCGCAAAAAGGCATGATCCTCACGTACAAAAATCCTGCCGTGACGCCTTTTGCGAAGAGCGAGAAGGAGTTACCTACTGCCCGAGCTGCCCGACCGCCGCATGCAGATCGTCGAGGACCCCGTCTTCATGCCACCTCACGTCGGCAAATTGTGGGGCAGACACACGGCCTGCTGGGAGGTCGTCGCCGGCGACGTTCCCTTGTTCTCAAGGCGGAGTGGCTGCCTGCGTACCTCGATCCCCACGAATACTCGATGCTGCGCATCTTGCACGCTCCTGGGGACACGGATGCGGATGCGGATGCAGCCACAGCCACAGCCACAGCCACAGCCACAGCCACAGCCAGCAGCTTCCCGCGGCCCATTGGCATCGTCGACCTCTCTGTCGCATGTCGAGTTTGACACTGAGAACAGGCTCGCGGTGCTCGCTCAAGAGTGCGAGCGGAGGCTGCCCGTCTTTGGCCAGTGGACAATGCAGCAACACATCCGCAGCGTTCGCGACCTGCTGCGTCTCTTGCGGTACCTCTCCCTCAAGGGCATTCATTGCGGGACGTCAATCTGGGCAACTTTGCCCTGAAGAGCAACTGGAAAGGGCTGATATCAGGCGACGAGTGCGTGCTCATCCGCTACGACTTTGGGAACTCGCGTTACCTGGATGAAGTGCGGGGTCGAGCTCTGGGAATCCCGATCGGCGCGGACGACGCCCTCTCCGCCCACGCGATGCTGGTTTCCTACCGCTCGCAGCAGTGCCGCCTCAAGCTGGCCTTCCGCAAGAGCTAACTCTGCCGCCAACGATGTCACGCCTTCCGAGCCAGACAGCGACGAGGATGATGGGACGAGGCACACGCAATTCCCTCTGAAGAGCGAGGCCGATTTGGCCAAATCTGCGTTGCCGCCTTGCAGTTCGCAGCGTCTAGCTGGGACCTATCCACCGCAGCCGACTGTCGAGCTGGTCCTCGTCTACTGGTATCGACTCGTGTGCACCGCGAGAAGAAGTACCACATCATGACAGCGGATGCCGTGCCAATCAACATTCGCCCGACGATGACGCAACTTATGTCACGTAGTCATAAGCAACTTTGGGTGCATATTCTGCCCAAGGCGCCACCTGAATTCACCGCTTTTCACCGAGAGCAAACCTTTTTCGGTGCAGCACTTCGACGGTGACTGGCCGAAGAAGACCAAACGTCGAGTCGGAGCACGTGCTGCTGCAGACGTAGGTACGACATCCCTATTCGAGTACATACAGGGAGCAGAGAAGAAGTGCGCGAGGGTCACGGTGGCGGAGAGGGAGGACGGGGTGGATGGCTTGGTTGACTACTTGTGCGTCTTGACCAAGCGAGTCGTCTCTTCTTCTTCTAGTCCTCCGCAACGTCAACTACAATGCCCTTGATGCACTCTTCAGTCGTGGGTAGAGAGTCTCAGACGGCGCGCAGAGAGAATCAACGAATAATGATGTTACTTCCGAGAAACGACCGTGTATGTGTGCGTGCGTGTTTGCTTGCCTGCCTGCGAGACTACCAACTTCCCGTCACGAGCGCAATCCAATCGAAACAAAACAAAACGACAAAAGGGGTGGTGACGAAGATGAAGAGATATGTACAGGAAACCAGCTACCGCGCGAATCTCACACCTCTACACCGTCCTTTCTCCCCTGACTCGCTCGCTCGCGCTCTTCCTCGGAACTCCTGCGCCCCACGACGGTGCTCAGCCAGTCCCGGCGGGTACTGCTACGAGGCGCAGCAGGCGGGGAGGACGATGGCGACTGGGAAGCAGCTGCACCGCCACTGCCCGCGGGGGACGCAGCACGAGGCGTGCTCTGGCCATCCTGCTCGTGCTCGCGGTTGCGGGACGAGGGGGGCGTAATCTCCTCGCGCTCGCCTGCGCCTGCGCCTGCGTCAGCGTCCTCGGCGAGATCCATGTCTTCGAGCTCGTCGTGTTCCTGCTCTTGCTCCTCGGCGTCTTCACCGCCAGCGCCCGCGCCGCGCATGCCCAGGGCAGCCTGCAGCCGCTCGGGGTAGTTGATGGCAATGAGGAGACTCTTGATGAGCTGGAGATGGCGGATGCGCATCTCGCGGTCAGGCTCCGTGAGTGCCAGGTGGCCCACGCCGTCATCAACGGGCGTGTGGTGCGAGGGCAACGTCGCGTAGAGCCTGCTGCTGCTGCTGCTGCTGCTCTGCGGCGCAGGCGAGGGAGAGCGCGAGGCAGCCCCACCCGAGCCGCCCGTACTGGCCGAGCGAGGGCTGCCGGACGTCGTCGTGTAGGACGACTCGATGCTGCCTTGGCGTGCCTGGCGCCACGAAGAGGAGAGGGCAGCGGCCGGTGGGGGAGGCAGGTCGGTCGAGGAGATGAGCGACGAAATCGAGGGCAGCGTGCGCTCGGTGCCATTGGCGGGCGCAGGCGACGAGGGCGTCGATGACGACGACGAGGAGGACGGCGAGGACGGCGAAGGAGATGACGAAGACGACGAAGACGACGACGTAGTGGAGGTCATGGACGTGCTGCTGGGCAGGCCGGGCAGGCTTGGGTAGAGGCGTGTGGACGAAGCGGCGTCCTCCATCTCTTCATCGCTGCCGTGGCTGTTGTTGCTGTTGCTCTCCGACTTGCCAGCAGGCAAGTCCCGCAGCGAAGAAGATGGCGTACGGAGCGACGTGGAAGAGGGAGCGGCACGCATGAGGGGCTCGACGTGGCGGAAAGAGTGCGTCTCCGAGTCGAGCTTGAGCGAGGGCATCATGCCTGCACCGCGGACGTGACGGACCGAGTCGAAGCTGGCACCGCTGCCAGCCACGCTGCTCTGTGCGTACTGGTGGCCGTGGTAGGCCGAGTGCAAGTGGCCGGCCGTCGGGTACGAAGTCTGCGAGAAGCCCTGGCCGTGTCCGAGGTAAGAAAGGTGGGACGACGAGGCCTGGCGAGGCATACCAGCAATGGCACGCTGTTGGTGCTGCTGTTGGTGCTGCTGCTGCTGCTGTTGGTGCTGGTAGTTGTTGCTGGCAGTGGTAGTGTTGACGGGGTCGAATTGGAAAATGGCATCGTCAAAGCCAGCAATGTTGGTCAGGCCAGCGGCAGAGAGCGAGTCGACGTCGAAGCCTGCGCCTGCGCTCGAGGAGCCCGACGTGGACGAGGCCGACGAGGAGCTGTGGGCGTGTGCGTGTGCGTGCTGCTGCTGCTGCTGCTGCCCCTGCCCGCTGCCATTGAGGTCACGGGCGACGTTGGACCCAAGCTGCAAGAGGAAGCCATTGAGCTCGGCGAGCTTGTTGGGCTCAACGTTGGGGAGAGAGGCGGACAGGCCCGTCTGCTGTGCGGCATTGGCGTTGGCGGCGGCGTTGGCGTTGGACGACGACGTGGGGAGGCTGTGACTGGCAGTGACATTGAGCGACTGGCCCGTCCCACCGAGCAAGGCGTGCAGGGTGGCATCGTCGAATGCACTGCCAAAGGTCGAGTTGAGCTTGTCTGCCATGTCGGCGTCGTACTGCAGCGTGGGTGCGAGCGAGGTGGGTACGGCACCGCCGCGCTTCTTCTTGGCCTCTTCGAGGAGCCCATCGACGCCGCTCAAGAGGTCGTCGTAGCCGCGCTTGAGACCAGCAGCGGCCTGTGTCGTGGCATGGGTGCCCTGGGACAAGAAGGTGTACGAGTTGGGGTCCTCTTCTGCCTTGGGCCGCTGCGAGGCCAGAGCGAGGTAGGAGTTGTAGCCCGTGGAAGACGGATTGGCATACGCTGCATGCTGTGCGTGCTGCTGCTGCTGCTGGAGGTACGACGTGGGCGAGGCAGCGTTTTGCGGAGTGCCCAGGTGCGACGACAGCGGCGAGAGGGACGAGACGGAGCCATCGCGGGCGCCGCGTGCACCGGGAGACGAAGAGAGGTACGAGTTGCTCGAGGGCGCAAAGTCGGACGACTGCGAGTGGCGCGAGAGCATGGCAGACGATTGTGGTGGTCCAGGGTAAAAGGGATTGGCAGCGGTGCCGGATGGTGCATTCGGCATAGGCATGCCATACGCGGCGAGTGTGGGTGGCAGTTGTTGGCCGCCAAGGTACGGCTGCTGCTGCTGCTGCTGCTGGCGCTTGTGTGCTGCGCTGGCTGCCTGCTGCTGGCGCTTGAGGTTCTCTTTAATCTGCTGTGCGGCCTGCTGCTTGGTGAGCTTCGTCTGTGCCTGCTTCTGCTGGTGGTCCTCGGTGTGTATCCTCTCGTGCTTCTTGAGGTCCTGTGGCCGCTTGAACGTCTTGCCGCAGCTGGCGCACGAGTGCGGCTTGAGGGGCGTGTGGACGCGAATGTGCGAGGTAATGTGGTCGCGCTTGGCGCAGGTGACGTCGCAGCCAGCCCAGCGACAGGTGAGGCAGAGGTTGTTGGTGCTCTTTCTGCCGACATGGTCATTGCACAAGTGTTGGTACAGGACCTCGGGGTCGTCGTAGGTGCGCGTGCAGCCTTGCCAGAGACAGGGGATGATCTCGTCGCTGGTGGAGGCTGCCAGGGGGACGTTGGCGACAGCGGCGTTGGAGTCCTGGTGGTGGTGGTGTTGTTGGTGGAAGTGTTGTTGTTGTTGATGGTGTGCCGGCATCGAGGGACTGAGGGAGCGCGTCGACGACGAAGACGATGCCGAGTAGGACGAAGAGTGGGACATGGACGACATGGCTGCGTGTGCGTGGGGGTGCGAGTGCGAGTGTGAGTGTGAGTGGTTGGAGAAGAGGGACGAGGCGGGCGAAGTGTGCGAAGTGTGCGAGTGCGGAGAGGTGCCCGACGCTGTGCTGGCCGCGTCAGACGGCGAGAGGTAGTTCATTGTGGGCTTGTGGCGTACGAGTGGGTGTGTGCGTGTGTGGTTGGCGAGCGTGCGAGGATGGTGGCTCTTGCGAGATGATGAGATGAGGAGACAAGAGAAGAGGAGAGTGGTGTGGCGAGTCGAAAGTAGGTCCGCCGGTCGTCGTCGTCGTCGTCGAGGGTCGGGTACTAATATCCGCCGGCGGGGGGGGCAGTGCCAAGACTTGGGGCAGGCGGGTGGTGGGCGAGTGATGCGTGGTTGGCTCGTGGCAGCTGCGACAGTCGTGCGTGTGCGTGCGTGCGTGCGTGTGTGCGTGTGTGCGTGCGTTGCGTCCCTGAAAATGGCACAGAGCTCGTCGACGTCGATCTCAATGCTTGGCACTGGAGTTGGGCGTACAAGTGGATGGGAGGCGATTGGCTGGAGGGGGATGGCTGCAGGGAAATGACTGGAGTGCGCGTAGCCGCCCTCGTGGGTTTTGAGTTGCAAGTCTTGGCGTTCCCTAATTGGCGGTGCCTGTCGTCGAGTCGAGTTGGCAGGCAGGTGCCAAGACTTTTGCGGAGCAGGCAGGGGGGGATAATTGGTAGGTAGGGCGCGAGGGCACCGGAGACGGATTGGATGACGAAAGCCAAGGCCGCAGAGCAGAGGCGCAGAGAGACGACGCGCTGCGATCCAACGAACGAACAAGTGCGAGACACCGACGACGACGACGACACGGAAGAGCGGGCGCGTTCGCAGTTGCGGTCGCAGTCGCAATCACAGTCACCGCTTTGCACTCGCACTTGCGGGTCCAAAGAAGGTTGGCTTTGGCAAGGCTATGGCACGGCTCGTCGGCACGCGGACCAGCGACTTCCGTGCAAGGACGACACCCGCGACCTGCGACAAGGACACCCAGCTCTCTCTGCGCCCTGCTCTCTCTGCGCCCTGCTCTCTCTGCGCTCTCTTTTGCTCACTGCTCCCTGCCTGCCCGCCTGGCGCGCCTCGATCACCGCGTTGCGCGCGCAAGCACAGCACTGCCACAGTGCCCGCTGTCCCCGCGGTGCTCCATTGCCCTGCCCCGCCCTGCTGCCTCGCCCCGCGCCGCGCCAGTCACCGGGCGCGAGGCAACGCAACTCTTGCTTGAAAAAAAGTCTTGGCGTCGCGTCTTGGCACGCATTCATTCACACCAAAGGGCGCCCACAGCCAAATCAATGCCAAGACCGACCGGAGGCGGGGGCAAAGAGAGGCCAAGGCGGAGTTCCTGTTTAGTAGCCACCCAAACTCAGTCGCCGTCCGAGTTGCCAAGCCCGCAGGCACGAGGTCAGTCCACGCTCAGGTTCGTCTCTCTCGCTTCGCCTCTCGCCTCACCTCGCCTCGCCACGCCACGCCTCGCAGCATGCCCGATTGCACCCCGCGCCAAGACCCGGGGCACACACACAAGCCACCCGCCCGTGGTTGTCGTTGCGCCCGTGGTTGTCGTGCCCTCCAGCGCCAAGAATTCCTGCTTCCACTTCAGCGACCCGACCCTGCCAAGACCAGAGATACGCAACCGTGCACGACCACGACCACGACCACGACCGCGCCCGCGCCCGCGCTATTCTCAGCCACGCTCCCGCCAAGTTGACCGACCGCCGCACAAATGCACACACGCACATGATTCCACGCATGATTTACAGTACTCGCAGCCACGCCACGCCACGCCACGCCACGCCACGCCACGCGTGACATTCTCATTCGCCCAAGTCTTGGCTGCCAAGACGTCCAACGATCAAGATCTTGCTACCTTTCGCGACCTTCCCGCTGAATCGCTGAATTTCATCGCTGAATCTTGTCCTAGTCGACACCTTGGCTCGGTTCCGATGTATTTCCCACCCTCGCCCTTGGCGCACCCGCCCTCCTTGGCAAAGCAAAGAGCGAGGGACAGATTGACAGGCCAAGCCAAGCGCGCCGCGCCCACGCACATGCCCACGCACACGCACACGCACTTAATCGAGCGGGGTTCCTCTCATCCAAATCGCCAGCCCATGCACACGTCACGCACGGCTACTCTCTTCCGAGGCCACGCACGACGTCGTCGCTATCGGCCTTGGCGTTGGGTCAAGACCCGGCGGTCCACGCGGCACGTGCGGGAGTTTTTCCCCTCGGTTCCGGGCGTGCTCGATAGCGAGCTGCGAAGGCGGAAGCAGAGGCGCGTGTGTGCGTAACGTGCTCATATAACCTGCGCCAGTTATGTTCCTTTGAGCCAGTGGGATGGGATCCGCGGGCCCACTGTCACTTCTCGTCATGTTTGCGTTCGACTCGAGATAAGACTCAGGCAGGAGAACTCCAGACTCACTGGGGCACCAGCAAAGTGCGTGTGCAACGACCTCGGGCGGAAGCAGACACGCGTCGCCCTCGCATCTGCTTCCGTCGCCGTGCGGCTGGACAAGTGTAGCCTTGGGTCAAAGCGGCCATGGCCGTGGCCGGACCCCCGCCTTCACTGGCGTCTCGCGCGCGAGCTTACCATAGTTCCCCCCTATCTCCATCACTTTTCCTCCCCACTCGACCTCGCCGACCTCGCCGACCTCGCCGACCTCGCCGACCCCACCCACCTCACCAGCCTCTGCATTCTTTCCCACTGCCGTCCGCATGCTGCCCACTGTCAGCAGCCGACTTCGCACCACCACACTCCATGGGTCCCCCCCTAGTCCGTCTCAAGACCCTTCTCGCTCGGCGCAGTCCTACTCGGCCAGCCGCCACAACCCTGTTACGCCGTGATGCCCCAGGTCACCCACGGCCATGCTCCCTCGGTCTACCAATACTGGCCTCACACATCTAGGGATGCCCCCGATCCGTATCCAGCGATACCCCAAGCCGCTCACTACATACACGCACCCCGTCAAGATCCTCTTCATCATTCAAAGCGCACACCACGCGCACTCTGCTCATCTACATCCGGGCCACGGAACTCCCACCGCACGCCCATGTAGTGAATGGATCCTTGAGCATGGTTCCCTCTTCGTAAGTGCATATACTCGAGTTCTAGCACTCGGACCTTAGCATGCGGCACACCTCGCCAAGGCACGAGGCCTGAACGCACGACTGGCAGCCGAGACCGACTGAAGTCTACGCAACGACGCCTAGTGGGCCTCAAAACACGGCGCATCGCTACCCTTTTGGCGGCGCTCAATACCGGCCTGTACGGTCGCAGAACCATCAGTCAGGCTACCGTTCATCTCACGTCTCACCTGCAAGCCTACCGACGGTGCTCCAGCCCAATGACTACCGTAGTCATCCGGCCTTTTCACCGCCGCCACCTCGTGGTGAGCAGATCTCTACCCACCTGCGTCCCAGGCATCGTTCCTTGCGCATACAGGCAGCGCAACAGAGGGATCGGGCCACATCGGAGCATCAGGCCCCCTTGGAGCAACGTACACCCTCCAGGGTGACGGAGAGAGAGCACACGATCCAAGAGGCCGCCGATCACCCCAATGGCTTCGATTTTCTTTCGCACAAGCGGTGCGTCTTCTCAGGCCGAAAGACGGCGGTGCACGGTGTTCACAACCTGGCGCACGCCGAAGGAACGAATCGATACTTTCGCAGCTCCCTGCGGACCTGGAAACTCGCGGACTCACCGCAACGCCCCCCACCTCCCGCACCAGTTCCTCTGGGGAGAAGCCCATGGAGGTGTTCCTCCTCATGGCGTGGAGTGCGACCGGTGGAAGGTCACACACCAGAACCTCGCCCTGATCCAAGCTCTTGCCAATGTCAGTCGAGCGCCCAGCACCTTCAAGTTTGACGTCACCAAAAAGCTGTCGGATGGCGCAGCGCGCTCAAGACTGCCGAGGAGCTGCGCAAATTCCGCCGACCTACCAGTATTGGGCGCCTCGGTTCCACGGCACCGACGATGAAGCGCAGATGGAAGCTGGCGCTTTGACGTTTTGGAGTCACGAACAGCGGCGAATGCGCTTGGCCAGACTGTGCCCCGGCTCAACGTCTCTGCCGGTGACACTGCGCCCGTAGCTGCCGCGAGCCTAGTTGCCGATCGCCCTGATCCCTGCTTTGCTTGTGGCAACCTCTCACCTGTCCCACGTCTCGGAGCGCTTGCCGAATCTGCGCGGCCCAGTCGCCACTTTACTGGCAGCAGGCGTCCGACGAGAATACGTGCAACTTGTTCCGCCGACCCTCGCTGGAACTCGAACCCCGAATCCTCCGCCTGACCCGCCTCGCTGCTTTGCCGGCATGGACATCTCGTCTTGCCCTTTCAAAGGCGGTACACGCGACCAGCCGCTCGATGTCATCAACAGCATGCTTCCCGAAGAGGTCACTGCAACAAGGCCCACCACCGGGGACGCAGTTGGCGACATCGACGAGGACGACGCCGATGGTAATGGCGGAGAGGACGATGACGGCACCGACGACGCCGAGGGCGAGGACAGCGTCGGCGATGACAGCGTCGGCGATGATGGTAACGCCGAGGGTGGTGAGAACCACGACGGCAGTCTTTCGGGCGCAGGTGGCAGTGGCCCAGGAGATGATGGGGACGATTTCAACGACGACGGCGGTACGCCTCCCTTTGTGTCTAGTCAGCCCATCGAGCTGGAACAGGCGGTACAGCACTGGCAAGCATCGGAACTGCCGCCACTGCACTCGCAATTGTCTTGACATGATGGCCAGGCATGCTGCTGGCTGACCGACTCGTGTGTATGAGACCCTCACTGTGTCGTCTCCTTTTTCCTGTGCCAAAGAAATTTTCTGTGAATCGCATCTCTTTCTGTGCTGGCCAAGATCGTCTTTTGCAGTGTAGCGGTAACCTCGTGTGCCTCATCTGCATTGCAAGCTGTCTGCGCAACAGGTCATAAAGTACAATATGGCGTGGGCGGCACGCTTGCAGCGTCATGAGCAGGTGTGCAGCACGTGCGGGCAGGCACTGTTGATGGGGTGTGCATGCATCGCTCCGCAAGGCTGGCTGTTATTCGTGGCTACCAAGATGAGTCAATGGAATGCGGCAAAGTGTCCGCCCCCACTAGATTCGCGCGCGGTGAGTCCAGCACCGGTTATGGCGAGGCCACCAGCAGAGGGGCGAAGCGGGGACCAAGAGAAGGGGCCCACACGCGCTCTTGCTCTCTCTGGCGGGCTTCCGGCGACTCCTCATATGGTCAGGGTAAGTAGCTGCGTGCTTTTCAATAAAAGGGCAGGCGGAAACTCGCGGGGGGTGGCGGGGGGCGAAGTGGGTGTTATCAGATTAGACAAACCGAGGGGCGGGCTGCGCGCAAGGGACGCACGCAAAGGGCAGCAAGGCAGGCGCGCGCAGGCAGGGCGGGTGGCTGGTAAGCTCGTGGCTTAGTGAGCAACATGGTGGCACGGGAGCGGTGCTCAACTGCGGTGGGGTGCGGTTGCCGTTGCGGTGCGATGCCAAGGCGGCCAATCCATGACCCTGAATCCTGGTGCGGTCCAGAACCACGTCCAAGCACACCACGCCCCACGCACACACAAGAGGCGCAAGACAAACGCCGCCCGCCCGCCCGCCCGCCCGCCCGACCGACTCGAGGCCGAGCTCGCGTGCCTCACACGGGTGCGCGCGCGGCGCGTCGCCTCTTTATCCACTTTTATCTGATCAGGCGCCTGGGGTCTGGCCAGGCAGAGCAGGAGGACCCCACCCAGTCCGCCACACCCGCCACACCCGCCACCCGCCACGGCGGGACAGCCAACGAGGCGAGGCTGGCAACAATTGAGTCATCGAGTGTAACCTTTCGCCTGGATCGTGGGCGGCGCGACAAATGCAGACGCAAAGCGTGGCCCAGGACCTTTTACGGCAGCGGAGACAAGAGCGAAAGGAGGTGCTTGATTGCACCTACCCACAATCACCTTGAATGGCCGCATAGAGTCGGTGAAAAATGAGAGCGGCGAAGAGAACGGGGAAGGAAGCCGAGGGAG
Source organism: Quambalaria eucalypti (assembly GCA_004016185.1). NCBI lineage: Eukaryota > Fungi > Basidiomycota > Exobasidiomycetes > Microstromatales > Quambalariaceae > Quambalaria > Quambalaria eucalypti. Next base: position 16,206 of record RRYC01000410.1, read on the forward strand.
GGTGGGGAGGGTGGGGAGGAGGGGAGGGGAGGGGAGAGAGGGCGACACGCGCGCGCGCGCCTGGCACTGACTGTTCTGGTGCCCCACTTTGACTTGCGCCCCGGACAAGACGGCCGGACGAGTTGGCGGGGCGGCAGAGCAGAGGCAGGCGGCGGGCACGCACACACACACACACTGTGCGCCTCGATGTCCGCCGAGTCCTCCCGGTGGGCCGCGATCAGACCGAGCGGGCCCTGTGAATTCATCTGATTAGTGCAAGTGTGGCAGTGGCAGCAGTGGCATTGGCATTGGCATTGGACCCAATCGTCGGTCGGGCTCTGATTCGCGCAGACCAAGAGCCAGAAAAGTTGCCTTGCCTCGGGGGTTTCCATTCCAGCATACGGTCCCTGCTGTATCCTGTTTCCCTTTGCAACCCAAGTAGGCTTCCATTCACGCCCACACCACACCCACCGCCACGCTACGTCCACTGGCCTCTGAGAGGAAAGCACCCGCTTCATTCCTTTGCATCATCGTCTCCAACGTCCCGCCCAATCTCACCATCTTCGACCGTGCCTTCCGCGCGCACGACTCACGCAACCGCAGAGGGGACGGACGGCGCACTCGACTCCAATCGACTCCAATCGACTCCAATCGACTCCGATCGACTCGACTCAACTCGTACCGACCGCAGACTTGTCACGCGACGCGAGCCTGTCAGCGGGCACTGCGGCGACTGACAGCATCGGCCCTTGAGCCACAGGGGGCGGCGCTTGCAACACCATTGTCATAGCTACGGTCCTTTGCCACGGCCCTAGACCACCACACTTCGCGCACCCCCTCGACCCCCGGACATGGCCGCCACATCCACATCGCCGCTTCCCATACCCTTTGCCTACCAGTCTCAAGTCGGCGCCAACGGTCACGTTCACCCGCACCCGCACCCGCACCCACATCACCCGCAGCATACATCCTCCTACACCATGAATGCCACGGCCGCCACCGCCAACGCTCCCTTTTCCTTTCCATCCTCTTCGGCCTCGTCCGCATCCTCTTCCACCTCTGCCGCCAACTCGCCGCCCACGCCCGTGTCCGCATCAGACGCACCGCCCCTTGCCATTGGGTCTGCCAAGGTCAAGTCTTCTGCAGCCAAGCGAGCCAGTGCAAAGGCAGCCGCTGCGACCAAAAAGGCAGCAGCCGCGGCTGCGGCTGCGGCTACCAAAAAGGAGCCTGCAGACGGCTCCACGCCGACGCCGACGTCCTCTACAGCAGCAGCAGCAGGCAACGGACGCGGTCGCGACTCGGATTCGAGGGCGGGGAGTGCGGGTGTACGTGCCTCTTCGTCGGGCAGTCCTACGCCTGGGCCAGACGCAAAGGGAGACTGGGTCGTGCCCATGCGAGCCAAGCCGGGTAGGAAGCCTAGTCAGGAGGAGCCTCTTACCGTGAGTACGCGGGTGCGAGAGTGTGCGCTGCGTTACCCGATGCCATTGCTCAACCCGACCGCCTACCATTGCTCCCTTGTCTGCCCCCCCTTGTAGAAACGTCAAGCGCAAAATAGAGCCAGTCAACGCGCTTGTGAGTGGGCGGGCATATAGAGATGGGTACTGCGATGCATTGCCACCCGAGCGACCACTCCTGCTGACATGCAGCTCACCACCCACCCACCCCACCGTCACACCCCGCCAGTCCGTGAGAGGAAGCAGAATCACGTCGCCACATTAGAAGCCAAGGTCGCAGCCTACGAAGCCGAGAAGCTCACACGCGACGCAAAGGAAGAAGAGGCACAGCGCAAGCTCAAGGCGGACAATGCCGCCCTCGCCGAAGAGAATGCAGGCCTCAAGAACAAAGTCGCCGAGCTCGAGGCGCTCGTGCAACAGCTGCAGATCGCAGCCTCCAATGCCGCCGCCGCCGCCGCAGCAGCACATCCGCCACCACCACCCCCGCCAGACTACAGCAATCATGGCCCCGCATCGTGGGCACCTTGCAACGAAGTCGGCTGTAGAGCACCCAGCCATGAAGGCCCGCCTTCTCAGCGCCGCAAGCGACCGCTCCCTGCGCGGGCATCGGGGCCACCTCCGCCACTTGACTACCAGCAGCAGCAGCAGCAGCAACAGCCAGGCTCGCCGCATGACAACGTCGCCACTGCCCGCTTCGGCGCCATGAGCATTGCAGCAGCCTCCCCGCCCGTCGTCACGGGGTCCAGCACGCTCCAGCTGAACACTGCGTCGCACGGCGGCTGGGACGACCAGCGCGGGCCGAGTGGCACGTCGGGTCCTCCCTACGGTGCATCGTGCGGCTCGTCTCGCCCGCTCCCGTTGCGCAGAGAGTCGTCGCCGAACCTCATGCCCCAGAATGACATTGACATGGACCGCGACTGCGGATTCTGCACCGACTCGACGCCCTGTCTCTGCCGAGGCGAGGCCATCCTCGACCTCACGGGCATGGACGAGGACAAGAATGACTCGAGCTTTGCTGCGCCCGCGCCTGCGGCCATGGTGGACAGGGGGTGGATGGACGGCGTGGATCAGATGATCAAGATCGAAGAGGAGGATTTCGACGATGCCTTTGGGCCCGCGCCGACTTACAGCGGCAATGGCAGTGCCGCGACGTCCACTCCCGCACAACATCCCACCTCGTCCGCGTCGGCGTCTGCGTCGGCGTCTGCCACAACAAGACCAAGCGCGATGCTGTCGGCGGTGCCTCGTCGACCTGCCGTCTCCATCTCCTCGCTCCTGTCCTCGCGTCCCAAGACGTCTTCGCGGCCCAAGCTCTGGAGCACGACTTCGCTACCCACGGCCATTCCCTCTGCTGGCGCTGCTGCTCCTACCTCGACCTTTACCACCACCACGGACCCCGCTGCAACGCCCAACGAAGCAAGCAAGAAGAAGCTCTGGTGGACCAAGCCTGCCTCTGCCCAGGCCGTCTTCTCGGGTGGCCTCACGTCCTTTGTGCCCGCCGCGGCTCCATCCAGGGCAGTGGCCAGCGCCACCGCGTCCGCCCCCGCCGACAATGACGCCCTCTGCTCGGGCGACCCATCCAATTGTCCCGCCTGCGCTACTGACCCCGCCCTTGCTGCCTTTTGCGAGGCCGTCGGTGATGACGCAGCCTCGGAAGCCAGCTTTTCGACCGTGGGTCCCTCGATGTCCCTCTCCCGTCGCGGTAGCATCACAGCGGCGTCCAATGCGGGCGATGCAGAGCATGATCACGCCAACCAGGGCGGCGTCTCTCTGTACGGTCAGAGTCGCGAGGCGCCCGTGGCCTACAATGCAGCCTTGACGAGCCCCTCGCGCGCGCCCGGCGTGGGCACCACGCCGTACTCGTCCATGCCTGGCTACGCCGTCCCGCTCCGCCCACGCTCCACGTCCACGTCGATACCGACCCTGCGCAGCCTCGAGCGCACCAATGGCAGCGGCGGCGGCGGCGGCGGCGGCGCCCTCGCTACTGGCCCCGGCTACTCGATCCCCGACGCATTCAAGCAGATTCGCTCCCACCCAGCCTTTCCAAAGTGGCAGGGCGGGCTCAACCTCCTCGCCGACGTCGTCTCTGGGCGCGCTCACCCGGCGTCGTCGTCGTCTGCGGCGGCGGTGGCGGCGCCAAGCTCGAGCCGACCCACGACATTACGCAGCCTCACAGCCGCCACGCTCGAGATGGAAGAACGCCGCGCGCGTCACCCTTCCGTAGAGATTGTACCGATTAGTCCGCGCAAGACGGCGCTCATCGAGAGTACCGACCGGGACGTCATCCACGACTCGGATCACGAGGAGCGTGGTGGTGGGCACGAGAGCAGGCCGCGGCGGGTGTCCATCTCCATCGCGGGTGAGGGTGCAGGCGCAGAGGGCGAGGGCGGCAATGGTTGTCTGCGGGCGAGACGCCCGTCCCTCGTGCCCCTCTCCTCGCTGAGCGCGGGCGGAGGCGATGCTGGCGAGGGTCGGTCAGGCGGAGGTGACGAGGCGGAGCACGGTCATGCCCGCACGAATGGCGTCCTAGGCCCACGCGGCCACAAGCGCCGGCGCCTCTACCTCGAAAACGACCGCGTAGAAGAGGCGCTGCGGCTGCTCGACTGGGGCGCACTGGGCAACGGCAGCGGGAGTGGGATTGCGAAGCTCACGGGCAGGTCATTACCGCTTTCCCTGCCATCGTCGAGCGCGTCGAGCGCGTCGTACGCAGCGCAGACTGCCGCGGGGAGCACGCCGTGCAACGAGTGCCCCTGTCCCTGTCCCTGGGCACGGGGCGGGCCAGCACCCGCAGACGCAGACGAGAGCAAGGACGAGGGGGCCGCAGGCGCTTCGGGGTCGTGGGATGATGGGGAGGCAAGGGACGCGGAACGCGCGCCCTGAGGGTGCAACGATTGGGCCGGGTTAACCTATGATACGTATTTTCAGCAGGAAGGAAAAGGACAGGATCGCAGGTAACCATGTAAACGTATGCGCAGACGCAGCCAAGTTATGTAATCGGAGATAGATTCCCAAGTGGAGCGCCACGACGCAGACTGTCATGTGACAAACGAAGCAGCCGAGAACGACTGCCGCGGAGTGGGCATTTCCTCCGCTGACGTGAAAGCTGCTAATAGCTTCGCTCAGATGAGCCGCGTCCCATACTCGCCCTGCCTTGCCGCACGCCACCGTAGACCAAGTGGCGGGCTCGCTGTGCACTCAGCCGCAAGCTGGCCGAGCATGGCTGCAATCCCGACCGTCGTCCACGCCCCGCACCGCTCGGCACGCTACCCCTCGCCTGTAGCACTATGCACGCTGACACTTGCGGGGCGTGCGGCTTAGCATTGAACAGCCGCACTGCACGCTGATCCTGGGCGACGTAGCGCATGCGTAGGCCTCTACCCGCACGCCCACATGGTCCACGCACGCGCACGAGCACGTAGGCACGCCGCAACGCAGTATCATCACAGTTTGGGTGTCCGCAGTTGTGTCCCAAGCCAAGCGCGTGCTAGGTAGGGGGGGAATGGTGTGTGAGGGTTAGGGAGTGGGTGTCTCTGTTAGTGGTGGTGTTTGTGTGAGGGTTAGGGAGTGGGTGTCTCTGTTAGTGGTGGTGTTTGTGGGAGGGTTAGGGAGTGGGTGTCTCTGTTAGTGGTGGTGTTTGTGGGAGGGTTAGGGAGTGGGTGTCTCTGGGATCGGAAGAGCGTGGTGTAGGGAGAGAGAGTAGGTG
>RRYC01000411.1:0-45420 GCA_004016185.1 Quambalaria eucalypti
TGTGTAATCGGTGTGGAATTTGCTTTGACGCGGCAACCCAGGGTCATTAAGGCGGCCTGGAAAGGAGAATTCCGGGCCCCAAGGTTAGTGTTTGGTGGGGGGCAGGGGCGGGGGGCCCGTCCCCCCTCTTGGCTGGTTCTATTTTTCCCCCCCCTCCCTCCCCCTGCCCCCCCCCCCCCCCCCCCCCCCCCCCCCCCCCTGACAGTCAACAACGTCGGCATGTCTCACGAGAAGCCCGTCCTGTTCACGCAAACCCCCGTCGAGGAACTCGAGGCTATTGCCGAGATCAACGTCCGTGCTACCCTCCGTGTAACGCGCCTTGCCGTGCCCATTCTCACTGCAAGCAAGCGCTCCCTGATCCTCAACCTCGGCTCCTTCGCCGGCTCGATCCCGACTCCGCTGCTGGCGACGTACGCAGGCACCAAGAGCTTCCTCATTGGCTGGAACCGCGCCCTCAACGAGGAGCTGCGCCGCGTGGGCTGCACCTCGCTGGTGCTCAACACCTACTTTGTCTCGACGGCCATGTCCAAGATCCGCAAGTCCTCCTGGGCGGTTCCTACGCCCAAGCAGTACGTCGCGCAGGTCCTCGCCAAGCTGGGCCGACCTGGATCGGCCTACCAGGAAGACCGCAAGGGCCGTGAAATGACGATTTGGCCGCAGCATGCCCTCACCGAGTGGGCTGTCCGCGAGATTGTCGGGCTGGGCCGCGCCACCTCTTGGAGCTACGGTGAGTGGACGCGGGCGCGGGCGCGGGCGCGATGACGCCGAGTGTTGTGAGAAGATGTACTTACTGACGTGCCACGACGTGTCCATTTCTCCTCCGCCTTGTTTTTTGTGCCGCACAGACTCGCAGCTTAGCATTCGCAAGCGCGCCATTCGCCGCGAAGAGCGACTGCGTGCCGAGGCCGAGGGCGGTGCCATTGCCGGCGGAGCAGACAAGAAGTCTTCCTAGACGCGACGCGACGTGGCGCAATGGGGGCAAGGGCGAAGCACGTGTGGACTGCTGGGATTGAGGGGGACGAAGGCACAGTGCAGTGAAGCCGGCAAGCAAAGCGGCGTCGGTGATTGGACAAGGTGCAGGGATCAGCGTGCCCTGCGCTCGCTAGTTGGAGCGCAATGACAATTTGTACCTACGCTCCAAGTACAATATGATCTCCGGTCCATTGATGCGACCGACGGACGCGACGCCCCTTGGCATCCAGAAATCCACCTCTGTCTTGCAACGGCGTGAACGCGTGCGCGGGCCGAGGCAAGACATGGTTGCGTGGGCACTGTAAGTAGTAAAGAAATGCCAAGCAGCAACCAAGAGTTGCGGTGTGTTGGCGCACGCCCGTCTGAGTCTGAAGTACAAGACAGTACTTGAGGGTGTGAGTGAGCTGCAAGTCCCGTGCGGTGACCCAGCCACGCCACGCCACGCCACTCTACTTCCGGTTAGTACTGTGCTACGATACATCTCCTGTATGATACTGGATTCCCATCTTGCTCTACCGTGTTGGGACTGGCGATGGCATCCATCCACTTTCGTCACGTCACCACACACACACACACACACACACACACACCTCGCACCGCCGCCGTTCCCTCTGCCCTGCGGTCTTTTTGCATCAATCAGTTCTTGGCACAGCGACGCCGGCGAGAGTCACGCCCCAAGCGAGATTGGAGTGCAGGCAGTTGCAGTCGCAGTCGCAGTCGCAGTCGCAGTCGCAGTCGCAGTTAGTCCAGTCAATCAATGAATCAATCAGTCACTCGAGAAGGGAGAAGCAGCAGGCGGAGATTAATAGAAGACGTAAAGTAAAATACTGTATTGTACAGACGACGGACGACGGACGATGAAACAAAGGATTGCTGCGAAAGTGCGAGTTGATTGCGTTGCAAAAAGGGAACAGGGTTGCAGTGAGCTTTGAATCCCCATTATCCCTCTTTATTGCTCCTCGCCTCGCGTCGCCTCGCGCCTCGCGCCTCGCGCCTCGTCTGTGTGCCTGTGGGCCTGTTGTGCCTGCGCCGTGCGCCTGCGCGAAGAGGGCTGTGTGCAGGTAGTTGCAGCTGACCTGAAGGGGGAGAGGCGGCCTGCCTGCCTGCCCGCTCTGCCTGCCTGTCTGCCAGCCTGCATCGTCGGGCTTGTGTGTGCGCGCACACGTCGGCGTGTGTCCGCTCGTCCCACGTCCTCCTAACTGGTTTAGGCAGTGGAAAGGGAGTGCTATGGCTATGGAATCGATTGCCGTGCCGTCTTGCCCGGCTATCGTGTATCGAACTGGTCTCAAATCCGTTGATGCTCTATCTTGGTGCGCGTCTGTGGGCTCGCGGCGGTGAACCTCGCCTGGGCGTGGGCGGGCGTCGTGCGCGTGGAGTCGACGCCCTTGTGAGAGTGTGAGAGTGAGAGTGAGAGTGAGAGTGAGCGTGAGCCGCGGCTTTGTTCGCGCCTTGCAAGTGACTCGGCTCATCTCAGTAGGAACGACGACGGACGGTTCCCACTCACGCACGCCCGCACGTACACGCCAGCCAGGCAGCCAGCGGACAGACTGAGTGACTGACCGACCTCGCCACGACTCGCCACGCGAGTGTGATCGGAAGCACCCGCCGGGCGCCAGGCGCGGTGGTTCTCTGAGCCAGAGTGCCAGTCACTTTCTCCGCCTGTCCGTCCGCCTCTGTCCGCCAGTCCGCGCCTCCCGCTCGCCCGCCCGCCTCCCGCCCCGCCCGCCGCCCGCCTCCCGCCGCGCCTCCTTTCCGCCTTTGCCTTGGCGTTTTGCAGCTGCAGTTGCAGTTGCAGTTGCAGTTGCGGTTGCGGTTGCGGTTGCTGCTTTGGCGCCTCGCGTGTGTCTGTCCCGCGCCAGAGAGGCACCTCAATCCATCCCAATCCCACGCTAGGGTCATTCGATATTCCTCCCCCCACCTCGGTCATCCCTCTCTCACTCCACTCTCTCGACTACCTTTATCGCATCGCATCGCATCACATCGCTTAAGCCACGCCTCTTCTCATCCATCTGCGTTGCCCGCCCCTATCGCGTGCGTCTCCGTGGCCGCCCCGCTCCGCCACGCCCACGCCCTCGCCCACGGCCACCCACCCTCGCAATGCTGCCGCTGCACACCATGGCTGGGCCAAGTGGCTACGCCCATGCCTCGCATCCATCTCCACGGCAACCCGCACCCTTTTCCGCTCGCAGTCCTTTTGACCACGGTGGGAGCATCGCCGGAAGCAGCAGCATGGGCGGTGGTAGCATTGGCGGCGGGAGCATCGGAGGCGGTAGCATTGGTGGCGGCCCTTCGCCACCGGCATTCACACCTCCAGGAGCAGCACCAGCACCAGCACCAACAGCGCCGGCAGCATCGTCCCTTGGTCCTACGCCTCCCGCCTCTGCTTCCTCGCCCGGCACGGCTGCTCCATCCACGACGACTCGCAAGCGACCGCGCAAGTATGCTTCAAAGACGTGCTCCGAGTGTCGTAGACGCAAGATTGCCTGCGTACCCAGCGATCCCGACCCACAGGTATGCAAGCGGTGCTACAAGATGAACCTGCATTGTACCCTCGCCGAGGAAAAGGCAAGGGGAGACAAGAAGCGGCGACGTAGAAAGCCACCTTCTGATGCTGCGGCGGGAGGCGTGGGCGGGTCCAGATCATCAGGTGCCGCTCGCAAGGGTCATCACGCCCGCAATGGCGGCATCACCTCGGCTCACAGTCAGACTTCCAGTCCCAGGGATGGTGCAGGCATGTCCAGCAATGATGAACAAGACGAAGGCTCCGAGGAATCCGAAGACGAGGATGAAGACGACGACGAGGGCGGGGGCGATCGATCGTATGGTCACCACCCTCACCACCCTCACCACCACTATGGTCACTCACAAGCGGGCGGCGCATCATCAGACCCACGTCGGGCATCTCACCATCTTCGTGGCGATGCTCCGCCCTTTTACCCCGCCGCAGGCGCCGAAGAAAAACAGCCTCGAGCAGGACCGCGGCGCAGCTTCCATGCCGCCAAGCATTCTTTACGCATCGAAGATCAGCCGGACACGGGATTCATTTACAGTATAAAGGAGGACCAGGATCGCGGGGCCAGCAGCAGTGCGGCGTCGTCGGTCCAAAAGCAGGGAGGAGGGTCGGCAGGGCTGACACCATCGCCCGTCGCGGCTGTTGATTCGGCCACCGCCAACCATGCGGCTGGCAGAGAAGAAGCCGCTCGTACTGCTGAAGCGGCGACTGCTGCTGCTGCTGCGGCATCGTCGTCAGCAACAGCAAAGAGGCAACCTGATCGCACGGCGCCTGCCACAAACAGTGCCAAGGCCCCTCTTTCTTCTTCCCGGCCATTGCCCGCGGAAAGGGCCGCCGTGGAAGCGCCCAAGACGGCTGCCCAGCGCGCCGCAGACCAGAATGTGATGCTGGTGCACGGCTGTCCCCTCTGGGTCTATTCCGACCTCATGGCGCGGTTCAACTTGCTCAATAGCAAGGAGATGGAGTCGCCGCGTAACAGGAATGCATTGGCACGCCTCGACGCTGCAGAGCTCAATGCCAAGGTGGCGCAACTTCCCAATGACCTCATCCAGACCATCGATGACATTCTCGAGGATGCTCGGTTGATCATGCCACACATTCCTCTGCTTCGCAACCTCCTCGCCCAACAAGAGGCACGCTACGACTCGGCACGCACCCTCCTCATCACACTCCTCGTATTCGTCGCCAGCAACGGAGGCAACCCCAATCACATCAAGAAGCTGCCGCGCGCAGTCCTCTCCGAGATCAAAGACTACCTCACTTTCCAGGCCCTCGACTCGATTATGTTCTCTCCCATCAAGTCCAGGGAGTTGGTCATTGCCGCCGAGATCATGGCCGTCTACGACCCACTCCTCGGCCATCCCGCCACGGGCCGGTTAGAGACGTCGCGCTTCATTGTCCCCACGTCCTTTTATCTCGACTTGGCCATTGGCTTTGCCTACCGCATCGGCGTCGGAGACTCGGTACAGAAGCTGCAGCAGTGGTATACCGAGGCGTCGGCTGGTGGCATCTACGATACCATTGGCGACGATGAGATTCCCGATGACATCGCCGACGCACTCATCGATGCCACCATTTGGACCTCCCTCGAGCTTCACATTGCCGAGCTCAATCGCAACTTCCAAGGCGTCACAAACTGCTTTGCCAAGAATTGGAAGCCCCTCTGGACGAGGTACACGAGTAATAACGATCGCGCCCCTGCCCTGTCCAGCATCTTCCAATTCTGTAGTGCTAAGCTGCCCAGTGCCACGACGGAGCCCGGTAAGACGGGCTTCAGCCTGGGTGCCAAGCTGGGCCTCGTCAATGTCTCCTTTCGTCAAGACGGCCTCGTCCTCATCCAAGACATTCTGGCAACCCTGTACGAAGGCATCCCCGACGTCAACAAAATCGACCGTTATTACATGCAGCTCGAGGACGACCTCACCAACAAGCTCAAGCGCTTTGCAGACCAGAGCCAGAGGCAGCTCACCTCGTCTGGCCCATGCGATCCGACGGCACTTGCATTGATCAACCTCGCACACGACATGTTGGAGCGCGAGCTGGCGTGGATGCGCCACTTTTACGGAGGGTACTGCTTTGCCATTTTGCTGTGGCTGCCCAAGCTCAAGCCGCCGCCGCCGCCATCTTCTGCCGGTGCCGGTGGCGGTGCGGAGAGCGAGGCCGGAGACATGCAGGATGGAGGCGGCGGCGACGACGCCGTGCTGGACCCGGCAGACTCGTCCCATGACCTTCACGAGCACGGCATTCACAATAGCGACATTGCGGGCTCCGTCATTGAGACGATCAAGAGCCAAAAGACGGATCCCGACCAGATGATGGAAGGCGCTGCGCTGCAGCAGCCCTCGAGTAGGCGCAGGCGCCACGTCATGACGTCCTTTGACTTTCTCGTCAAGCACAATCCCGGCCACGAGGTGGGCCTGCAGCGATGGATGACACTCTCCTTGGAGACGACGTCTCGTCTGCGCTCCGCCAACATCCACCGCATCCCCACGAACTCGCGCACCATTTACGTGTGCAAGGAGATCATTGAGAATCACGCGACACGGCGTCGAGGGTGGGGCAAGGTCGGCGACGGAGCGGCCATCCACATTGGCCTGCTGCGGCAGACGTGCGACCATTTCAAGAATCAAGATAATGTCCTCGATCGCAGCTTGGCAAGGCTCACCAAGATTCTGGAAAAGATTCTCGATGGCTGGCGGACGCCCAGGCAAGCGACGAATTCCAATAATGGCGGGGACAATAGTCCCGCCGCCAAGGCGCCCAAGGCGGCGGTGGTATCCGTCAAGGTGCAGCGTGAGCCGGCGGCGGTCAATGCTACGGGCGGTGCGACGTCGGCTGTGCGGGTAGATGGCCAGGCGCAAGGCACCCGCGACCCTCGGACGCAGACGGTCCAGTCTTCATCGTCACAACCACCACTCTATGCCACGCCCACCTCGCACACGCAAGCGCACACGCACGCGCCCCCGCACATGCAAGGGCCGGGTTTCGGGCAGCAGCAGCAGCAGCAGCAACCACTTCCCCAGCATTCGGCGTCCCAGATGGGTTCAAATTACGCAGCCTCGTCGCTCTACCCATCGCAGCAGGCGGGCTACCTCGGTCACTCGAGCCTCGACGGAGATGGCCGGTCCATGGCTTTGCCTCATCACAACCACAACCACAACCACAACCACAACCACAACCACAACCACAACGCTCTGCATCAGCCCCCTCTCGATGGCGGCATGAGTCACCTCTCCATCGCCTCTGGCGGCGGCGGCCACCCTGCGAGTGGACAGAGCTTCCACCCCGGCGACGTCGGCGCGTCGTCCCTGGCGGGGTACTCGGCAGATTCAATGTATGCACAGCCGCCTCAGCCGCAAAGCCACCAAGGCGGTGCTGCGCCTAGCGCGCCCCAGTGGATGACGGAGGCCGGTCCCACACCGGGTCAAGCGTCGTCCAACTTGGTCTTCCCCGGCGGGCAGGGCCAAGGTCAAGCCCAGAGTCAAGGCGGGTTCTATGCGCAAGGCGCCGCGGACATGCACGCCAACGCCAACGCCAACGCCAATGTCAACGGCCAGCCGTACGCCTCCGACCCCAAACCCGGCGGAGGCGGAGGTCCCGACCTAATGGACCTCAACCTCCTCGACCTGGACATCTTCACCGACGCGCCCATCGACCTCAACGTCGAGAATCTCTTTTTCGATAATTGGCCGTCGATGCCTCAGATGGACTTTGGGCTGAACTTGCCTGGTATGCCGCCGGGTGCCAACTCCAACTCCAACTCCAACGCGAGCGCGGGGCGCGCACGCACAGAGACGGATTCATCTACGCATATGCGGATGAGCTCCGCGGAGGGAGCGCCGTCCACGGGGCACGAACTCGATTTCGAGGGGGCATCTTCGGGATATGGCGGGACTGGGAGTGGGCGCCCAGACGGCGGGCAAGCACACGGGCAGGGGCAGGGGCAGGGGCAGGGGGATAGCATGGGGATGATGAGCGGGTTGTTCCAGTGAGGCTTGGGGTGCACGACGGGACGCACGGAAACCGCAATCGCAGTCGCAGTCGCAGTCGCAGTCGCAGTCGCAGTCGCAGTCGCAGTCGCAGGAGTCGGATGGAAAGGAACGGAATGCAAGGTCTACCTGGCGTAGCAAAGCAACAGCAACAGCAACAGCAACAGCATGTGGGGGACGTCACTGCTAAACATTATCTTCACTTGTTTCGTTTCGTCGTTTCATGTAATTTTATCCGCACCACCCCGCGACCACCACCACCACCACCACACAACACATACATACGTCACCTTTTCACATTTACCTTGACTTTTAACAGCACTTTGCCCGCCACGCCACGCCACGCCTCGCCCTCGCCTCGCCGTGCCATGGCCATGCAACTTGTGCAATTGTGCCTCTGCGTTACGTCACCTCTCAATACTCTCCTCGTCTCGTCACGTATTACGTACTCGCTACCTACGTCGTGCAATTGCAATTGCAATTGGATGTGCAACTCGTAGGTACCGTAGTGAGAGGGGATGGCAGAGAGGAGAGAAGTAGCAGCGAACACCCTTCCTCGACTCCGCCCATCGGCCCCGAAATGGTATCACCAGGACCGTGCAAAGTGCGTCTGAGCGATGAGCGGGCGCACAAAGACGGCGGTGGCGCGACTGGACTGTGTCAAGTGATTTGATGGCGACGGCGATGGCGACGGCGACCATGACCATGACGAAAGCTCTCACGTACTGTTTGGTCCCTAGCAAATGGATTCTATGTCCCGACTGTTGCGTGGTGCGTGGTGCGTGGTGCGGACTGCGTGGTGCGGACTGCGTGGTGCGGACTGCGCGGTGTGCTAGGGTTCCTAAAGTACAATATAATACAAGCATGTGTCTAGTGCAAGTAGGCGAAGCAAGGGCCAGGTGATGCGGGCCATGGGCAATGGGCTTGGTATGAGTTCCCGTGGACAGGGGTGGTGCCGGCGAGTTCTCTTGTCCAAGGATTAAGGGTTTGGAAAGTTCGCGCGAAGCAATGGGAAGCAAGGGCGGAGTGGGAAGCAAGGGCAAGGGTTTGGTAGGGGCGGGGTCTGTTGACTTGTCTTGGACACACGGGGCACAAGGGTCAGGAAGCAGGGAAACGGATTTCCTGATCCTTCTCCCACAGATACGCCTACAGCCACGTCAGGTCATGGCCGCACGCACCCCCGCCTACGCCTACGCCTAGCTACCGCAGTAACCCCACCTCGACGTTGTGGTTCTGCAACTCGGTAGTGCCAAATAGACTGGACTGGAACCATTCTTCCCAGTCGATGTCGATGTCGAGGTGCGAGTCCTGCTGGTCTACGGGAACTTGCGACTGCGAGTGCGAGTGCGACTGCGGTTGCGGTTGCATCGAGAGGACGTTGGGAGCACCAGCGCTGACCGCCGCGAGGCCCGCCCCCTCGTGCGGCCGCGCTGACACCGCCGCCGCCGCCGCGGCGGTGGCGACCTTTGCCTCCTGTACGTAGGCTGGTTCGTCCCCCTCCTCGGCGCCCACCCCAGGATTATCCCTAACGTATGCCTCCCAAGCATTAACGAGCCCCTGCGCAAGCAAGGACGGTGCCCGCGCAAAGTGCACCACCTCCCCCTCGACTACACGCGGCGGTCCCCTCAATATCCAACTATGCTCCTGCAGTGCACTCCAGCATCTTCGGACCACGGCTCCGCGCGTATGTATCCGGAGGAGTCGGAGTAAATGCGCGAGAACGGTGAATGGCTTGTTGTTCATTGCGAACCAGGTGAATGGGCGGAAGGCCGCGCCGGAGTCGATTTCCGCGGCGAGGTGGAGCACGGAGCAGGAGATTTCGAGGGTGGTTGTGCGGAGGGCGCCGAGGTCTAGGTCCAGGTCCAGGTCCAGGTCTAGTCCGCCGCTGTGGCTGCCACTGCCGCCGGTGCGACCCCGCGCCTGTAGGGACTCGGCTGCGACGTAGCATTCCAGGCGGAATACCTGCAACTGCATCAAGGACCAGGAACGGGCGAGCTGTGCTGCGGGTGGGGACTCGCGCGTAATCCCATCGAGAAGTCGTTTACGTAGGCCCTCCTCGAAGCGTGCGATGCGCGCAAGTTTCTCCGAGAGGGGCCACTGCGGAATGGAGAATTCGTTCCACCCGACATTGGCGCCTTGTTCGCTGCGGAGGAGGCCCAAGAAGCGGGCTACCTCGCTGCGGATCAGGCAGGCTGGGGGTGCACTACCGCCGTCGGGGAGGGGTACGGGCACGAACAAGTGCGCAGCCATGCACCCCACGCCCGTCTTGTGGAGAGCCCGGCGGTCCATGGATTGTAATTCCCACCAGATGCAGCGACGTAGTTGCGTCTCTGCGGGTGAGAGGTGCTGTGCCTTCTCTGCGCGGTGGAGTCCCAGCCGCATGGCGATGCGAATGGCGGAAGCAGTGAGGGAGATGAGTGTGCGCGGGTCGATGCGTTGGTGGAAGGCAGCCAAGAGGACGGTGTAGGCTTGGAAGATGAGGAAATCGGGTGTGCGCCATACGCCTGAGCCGCCGTGAATGTAGTGCTTTGCGGCGAGGCGGAAGCGCGTGAGGAGGCGACTCTGCTCGGTGTGGAACATTTCGGTGCACTCTTGCGGGGTGAGGATGCGCACGGCGGCCGTGTACATGGCGAACAAGAGGGCGTGCTCCGAGGGGGTCACGAGTGCGCCCTCGTCGCCCAGGCGGTAGATGAGTTCGTCGATGGCAGCGGGGTCGACAAGCGCAGAGAGTGGGTAGATGCGTTCGCGGTAGAGTTGCCAGAGGCGGAAGGTGTGGAATGGATTGGGGTGGTCGCAGTTGGGGGAAGCTGGCTCGGTGGCGTCGGGGAGTAGGAGGGATGCGCCGTCGTCGAGAAAGACGGAGTCGAACCAGGTGGAAAAGGAGGAGGCGGCGGCGGGGAGGGCGTGTTGGCTGTGCTGGTCGTGCTGGCCGTGCTGGCGGGGAAAGAGGACCTGCTGGATGTCCTGCACTTCCTCTTGCCCGTCGTCGTCGGCGGGGGGTGGCGGTGACTGCGGTGGCTGCGACGCCTCTGCCAGGAGGGAATTCGGATCAATGCCATACTTGCGCAGGGCCGCTTCGTATACGGCAAGTCGAGTGGCCTCGTCTTCATCGCCGGCCGATGCCCGCGTACGCCGTCGCTTTGCAGGCGGTGCAGGTCCAGGCGCAGGCGCAGCAGCAGCAGCAGCACCACGGACACCGTACTTTGCTGGCTCGCATACCTCCTGCCTGCGTGTGCATTCTGCGCATGGCTGGCGCTTGTCGCATTTCACTTTGCGGACGTAGCACTGGTGGCATGTTGTGGCCGCCATTGGGGGCGGCATGTAATTGATGGTATGGTGCGGGAAGGAGGGGGGGGGCAGTGGAGCGGCCAAGTACAATATACATACGCCGCCCTGCCATGCGCCTCGCCATGCGCCTCGCCATCTGCGCCCGGGCCACGCGTGATTTTGCCCCCCGAACCTTCGGCGCCGAACCGAACCGAAGCGTCGCCGAAGTGTGGCGGCCGTGCCTGGGGAAATTCGCCGCTGCATTTGGTGCCGCACGACGGCGACGGCGCCGCCCAAGACCCGCTGCACGACGACGCAGCCCCCGATTTGCTTGCGTACGCGCCTGTGTGGCTGCCCGATCGCCCGACCTGAACCAAGACTCAGCGTCCATTCGGCGCACGCAGCGTCCCTTTGACTTTTGACAGCAAGCAAGCAAGCAAGCAAGCATACACGCCGCTGTAAGCCCCGATGCCAAGTCGTTTCAAGCGAGGCAATGACCAAGGGGTCCGTTCATAGCCTGCGCTTGGGGTGGTGGCCATATAAAAGGACACGCGGCGGCGGCGCAGTCCACACCTCAACCACGCCCACACCACACTCCACTCCACTCCACTCCACAATGGCATCCTCCACGCCCCGCGCCCTCATCAGCGGCGCCGGCATAGCAGGGACGACGCTCGCCTGGGGTCTCGCACGCGCAGGCTATCACGTCACCGTCGTGGAGAAAGCCCCCTCACTCTCCCCGCACGGACACAGCGTCGACGTGCAGCATTCCGCACTCGACGTGCTAAGGTACATGGGCGTGCATGACGAGGTTCTGCGACACCATACGGGGGAAAAGGGGACGCACATCGTGGGCGTTGATGGAAGGCCGGTGGGCTCGTTACCACTCGGGAAAGGCAAGGTCAGCCCTACGTCGCAGTATGAGTGTCTCCGCGGGGATTTGGCGAGGATTCTGTACGGCGCAACGTGCAATGACCCCGCTGTGACGTACCGCTGGGGTACCACCGTCGAGGCCGTCAACGACGCACACGACGGCGTATCGGTGCGCTTAAGCGACGGCAGCGGCGACGCCCAGGAATACTCCCTCCTCGCCATTGCCGACGGCCTCAATTCTCCCCTGCGCACCAAGTGTTTCCCACCCGACACCGTCACCCTCCGCGACATTGGCATGTACACCATCTACTGGACACTGCCGCGCCAACGCCACGACCCCCCCTGGTGGCAAATCTACCACGGCCTCAAACGACGTGTACTCTACCTCCGTCCAGACCCCTACGGGACGATGCGCGGCGGGTTCAACAAGATGCCGTGGCGCGGCGGCGACAACCCCGAGGCAGACGAGTGGCAGCACATCGCGCGGCATGGCACCCGCAAAGAGAAGATTGCCCTCCTCCGACGAGAGTTTGCGGATGCGGGGTGGGAAGCATCGCGGCTCCTCGATTCACTCGAGGACGCGCAAGACTTGCACTTTGGGCAGGTCCAGCAGGTGCGGATGAAGAGCTGGGGGAACGCCGGCGGCCGCGTCGTTTGCATGGGCGATGCAGGGTGGGCGCCCAGTCCCATTACGGGGATGGGCACCTCTTTAGCCCTCCTCGGCGCATATACCCTTGCGGGGGAACTCAGTCTGCGTTGCAGCGTCGTCGACGGGAAACGACGCAAACCTCCCGCGCACCCACGCGAAGCACTCGCAGCATTCGAGCGCATCTTCCGTCCCTTTGTAGAAGAGACGCAGAACTTCCCTTCTTGGCTACCGCGCATCGTCCATCCGGAAACCGCCATGCAGCGATGGTGTTTACACCGCGCCTTTGCAGTCGGGTCACGCGTACTAGCTATTCCGTGGGTGGCGGCGCGCGTGGCAGGAGATGTACAGGATGAGGATTTCAAGTTGCCGCATTATCCACTCCTGGCGGGTGGTCGCAGCGGGAGCCAAGGCGGCAGTGACGAGGCGGAAAGTGGGTGAACAACGCGTGCAAGGCGGCAAGTGGGTAGGCAAAGGACACTGGTGTCGATGTATCATAGAACTCAGACGCAGACGGACAGGGCATCCACGTAGGCCAAGGAAAACTGCATCGCATTGCAATGCATCGCGGTCCCCACTCCTCCACCAACCCCCCAACCATGACCGTCGATTGGAAGTTTCGTCGTCGTTCTTGCCCCGTCTACGCGCATACATGCACGGAAAAAAGGAGATTCTCGTTTCTCGTAGCGTTACAATTGGTCGTAATGGGACAGCCTCGGGGCACAGCAAAAATCAAATCGTATGGACGTCGTTGAGTCGTATCAGCCAGCGTTGGGCGCCCTACGCCTCGCCACGCTGGTGCGCAAATTCGCCGGCCCTGCCGACGAGGTGCTCGTCGACTTGCATCAGTGGCTTGGGCCTGGGCACGTCGCGCCGGCGCATCACCGTCCTCTTGAAAAAGTAGGGCACCTCCTTCTTGAATGCGTACCCGATAAAGTCGCTGTGGGAGATACTGAACACGCCGTCGAGCTCCTCGAGGGTGAACTGCTTCGTCTCGGGTACAAAGAGGAAGATGAGGCAGAATGCGAGGAGGTTGCACCCCGCGTAGAACCCAAAGACGCCTGCGGGCGTCATCGTCTCGAGCATGCGCGGCAGCGTAATGGATAGGACGGCTGCCCAGCCAAGGCAGGTGGCCACGGCCCAGGCCATGCCTGCCTCGCGCTGAGCCAGGGGGAAGACTTCTGCCGAGTAGGTGAAAGGTACGGGGCCTTCACCGGGAGAGTAAAAGGCCGCAAAGAGGTAGACGAATGTCGCCACTAGACCCAATCGAGTCTTGCCTTCTGGGAGGAGCGTGCATAGACCGGCGACGAGGAGCGTCCAGCACATCTGTGGGAAGGTGAAGAGGAGCAAGGAGCGCCTGCCGAATGTGTCGATGGTGAAGATGGCTGGGAAGGCAAAGACGAAGTTGATTGCGCCGAACCCAAGCGAGGCATACAGCGCTTGGCGGTCCGAGAAGCCGGATTCGACGAAGATGGTGCCTGTGGGAGGGTGGGACAATGCAAGGGGAAGCGTCAGTGACTGGGGATATTCAAGCAATTGAAGACAGATGATTGCCCCAAATGATGTTCCGCATCTATTTGTCTATAAGCTCGGCGGTCAACCCCCACGCTGCGGCTGTCTGCTTCCTTGGCATCATTGCCTTGGGTGGGGAGGATTGCCTGCGCTTCTCGCCGGGCGTGTGCGGAAAGAGGCACGCGTCCGCGGCTTGGCGGGCGCGTGAACCGCGGTCCGACTCCGACGCGCCTCGGACCCGAGAATCCGCGTCTGACGCGTCCTACTCCTCCCAAGTGCCTCTTTAAGGTTTGAGGAGCGTCCGATGCTGCGGCCACCCAACGCCCTCCCTGGCCAGCGTTTGCCCGTCTAGCTGGCCACTCTGACGTCTGATTTCTCCAAAGACATCCCCAAGGCAACGCGCAAACCTTGTGTGCCTCTACCGGCGCCAGAATGGACGCGTACTCACTGGAATAGAACGCCTAAGTGAAAAAAGGTCGGAAAACGTCGAAAAAAATGGGAAAAAATTGATATCGTTAGTAAAAACACCTTTAAAAATTCAAAAACACTCGACGAGGGGATTTTCACGATGATATTAATTCCGCAGAGCTGTTGCGCGAGCATGACTGTCCCCGAGGCCCAGGTCGCTCGGCGGACCCTGGGGATGGTGAAGAGCTCGAGGGCGCGCTTGATGGCGGATGGGCTGCGCACGATCTTGGCCTCCTCCTCGAGGAGCGTGTGGATGTAGAAGAGGTCGCGGGCGGCCTGAATGCGGTGATTGCGGAGACGGACGAGGGATCGAAAGGCTTTTTGGTAGCGGTTCTTGCCCATCAGCCAGCGGGGTGATTCGGGGCAAAAGTAGATGAAAATGGCAAGAGGCAGCGCGGGGATGAAAGCACTGCCGAGCTGCAATCGCCAAGCCACCTTCCCAACGTCAGCTACAGCAAGATTTGCACAAAAGCCAAGGAAGATACCAAAAGCAGTCCATAGCTGCCAGCTCATGACAAGGGCGCCTCGAATGGAGGCGGGGCTGTTCTCGGCGGCAAAGATAGGGACCGTCGAACCCTTGGCGCCCATGCCGAGGCCGAGAAGGAGGCGGACGATGAAGAGCTCCTCCCAAGTCTGAGTAAAGCCCGATGCGATGGGGGTTATGATGAGGATGATGGCGGTAATGAAGATGCAGCCTCGGCGGCCGAACCAACTGTTCAGGAAAGGTGAGCACCATACGCCTAAACGCGGGTCGTGCGGGAGGGAGAAAGGTGCGATCGGGTCAGCTGATCCGCAGGTGGTCAGGAGAGGACCCCGAAGCCTCAGGCCCCGGACCCTCGAAAGCCCGAGTCGAAAGCCCGCATCCTCAAAGGCTCGCACCCTCAAAAGCCCAAATCCTCAAAGGCTCGCACCCTCAAAAGCCCAAACTCACCAAGGAGAGCACTTGAAAGATACGGAGCAGAGTTCACTAGGCCCACTTCCCAGTTATGCTTCTCTCTGTCCGGGGTCCCCTCCGTCGTGGGGATTCCAAACTCTTGCGGGAACGAGAGATTCGCGCCGTTGGAGCCAGTCTGGTCCCAACCCTGCGTGGCCGCGCCAATCGAACAGGCGATGATCGTGAGGTACAGCGTGCGCGGGTGGGACCACTTGTGCTGGAATTCGTATTGGACTGCTGCCTTTTCCTCGGCGGAGAGCTCCTCGATGTGTGCGAAGTTCGCAGGGTCGCGTGCGAGGAGGGCGCCGCGGCGGATCAAGTCTGCGTCTTCCGTGAAGCCCTTTTCCGCAATGAACTCGTCTGCTCGACGCAGGAGCTCTTCCTTGGAGAGGGCCGCGAGCGGGTTGGTCAACGTCTTGGTGGGGATATCATCGTCGTCGCCGACTGCGGCTACGGGTGCGGCGGGGTGCTCCGAGAGGGGGGAGGCGCCGGCCTTTTCCGACTCGTGGACGTCCGAGGTGTTGAGCTGGGCCGCGTTGGCTTCCTCGGCTTTGTAGTCGGCCTTTTCGGTGTCAGACATGATGGTGGTCGTGGCGGGGAATGGGCGAGGCGTGGATGACGAGGGTTAGGGCGTGGCTGGATGGTGAGGTGAGAAGGATGGGATGGGCTCGTATCACCCTTGACAGATAGGGAGGATGGGCGGGCGGGCGTGGGAGGGACGGCGGTTGGGTATCGAGGGCGGTGAATGGCGCGATTGAGAACGCGGCTTTATATTGATGAGCGGGCCGGCGCGTTGGGGAGGGGGTGTGCCCGCTACGCTCCAAGGGCGGAGTGCGAATGGTTAATTGCGTGCGTCAAAACTGAGCGCATAGTGGGCCAGTGAGTGCGTACGTGAGCGGATGTTGTGGTCACAGCGCACCGGGCGTGTGTAGCCGGCCGGATGAGGGGGCGAGTGTGCGAGTGTGCGATTGAGTTGGGGGGGGGGGGGACGAGATCGACGCGGTTGGGCGGTGGGCGGAGGCGGAGGCGGCACTTGCGCAGAGCAAGATTCGCATGGACTGACGTGGACGTAATGAAATGAAGTGGATGGAACGTTTCTGCTGTCATTAAGCGCCCACAGCTGAGTCTCCATCAGCGTCGTTGTCGTTGTGGTCGTCTGTCGTCGTCGTCGGTTGTCTCTGTCGTTCGCAGCCCTTTTGCCGTCATTGTATTCCCCGCCCAGGGGTGCAAGCGCCTAGCCCAGCTCCGCCGCCCCGCCACCCCGCCACCCCGCCTCAGACGCAGCCAATTGCGGGGAAGTCGCGTCGCACAGACGAGACACGAGGAGGAAGCGAGGCGGGACGAGGCGGGGCGGGAAAAGGCGAGGGAGGTCATGGCCTTCAGGAACACGGGCAAAAAGGCAGAGGCTGTGGGCGTGGCCGTGACCGTTTACGCAGGCGACTCGCTTGCAAGACTCCCCGGGTCTTGGCTGCTGCTGGTGCTGCTATTGGTGGTGCTGAGTACGCAGGGCTGCCCGATCTCGCTAAGTACCGCGTCTTTGTCGTTGGCAGCAGGGCAGCAGAGCAGGGCAGGCAAGTCCAAAGGGTCACACGCGTCGTCGTCGCGCAGGGCGGGGGGAGGGGCACCAGGCTGCACGAGTGCGACGGCAAGAACGGAAGGGCAGGGCAGGGCAAGGCGGGAGCGCAGCGCAGCGCAAGTGCAGTTGGCCCGTTTGCAGGTCCGCCCTTCCGAAGCGGCACTTGGTCGTCCACCTGGAGTCGCGCAGGGAATCCCGGAGAACTCTGAGAAAAAAGGCAGGCGCGGGGGGCAGGCGCGCGAACAGCCAACCAGCGCGAACTCGCCCCGCGCTCCACTCCCGCCCCGCCATGCACGAGACGACGCGACGCGACGCGACGCGGCGAACTCGGAGGTTGGGACGACGAACGACGAGGGCAATTGGCGGACCTTGAAAAAGAAAACACGGCAACATCACGGCAGCTGAGCCAGACGTTGCTTTTGCAGTACCCCTTTGAGGTGCATCGCATCGGATGCTGGTCATTCGCACTGCGGCGGGGCGGGTCAGCGCTGCGCTTTGGCCCGCCGTCTTTGGGCGCTGGGGCTGGCGGTGACGACCCGCGAACGCCAAGCCCTGCATCCACCAAAAGCCAGGCAGCGTCGACGTCGTTGCGTCTCGACGAGGGACGTATTGCGCATACGCGGCGGGCAGCCCGCGACTGCTGCCAAGCATCCAGCCCCAGCCCACACCTGCTCGCCCGTCCCGCATCAACGTTTTTCCAGGCTGCAGCGCGTCGCCCCAGCGCACGCTCTGCCCGCCTGTCCGCCTGCACGACCCCGATCGAGCTCGGCAATCTACGGCCGTGCGGTCGTTGCAGTGCACTGCGACAGGGCGCGCACCCAGCCTCCGGGTCAAGACAGACAGACGGAAACTGTCAGTCGTCTTCCTCGGACGTTGGTGCGTGTTCCTGCAGCGATGTTGACGCTACCGATGCAGGCCAGTCAGTGTCGCTGCTGCATTGGTAGGTTGTACTTGGCCACGGCGAGCGCTGACCCGATGCACGCACACGCACGCACCCACGCAACCCAAGAGGCCGCACGTACGTCCGGACGAACGAACGACGGCAGCGGCACCTGCAACGGACGTCCCTTTCTAGAATAGAGCGCCGCTGATTTTGCTCCGTGTGCAGTCCAGTGCTTGTCAGTCGGGGTTCTAGCTACGCGACCAGACACGCCCGCCAATTGCTCGCTCGCACGTCACCGACTAGCAATTCGCCGTTTGCAGGGCAGACGGGCGGGCAGGCGGGTGAGGAGCCCCACTGCCCCGCCCCCGCCCCCGCCCCCGCATCCACGACATGACGCTGCATCTGCATCTGCATCGGGGGCATTTTGAGACCGAACCATTCCTTCCTTCTTTCCTTTGTTCGTTTGTTCCTGTTCCTGCAAACCCCGTACCCTACGCCCTGCGTCCAACACTACGACGACGACATGGGCGCTACGCTGGGCTGCGATACGATGATCCCACATCGCGCCAAGCCACACACACACACAGCGAAGGCGGGTCTGTCCTCCTGCTCCGGCGCTGCCCGCCTGCCTGCCTCGCAGCGGATCTTCCCGCTTCTTCTCCGCATCTGGCGCAGGGTCGTAAGATTGGGCTACGGATTCGTCCTGTGCTGTGCTATGCTACCCCTCTGGCGCCGCCGTACCCCACTCTGTCCTTACCTCGCCCACGAACCCTTCTCGGGAGATGGAATGCAATGGAATGAATGGTCATGGGTGGTGATTCAGACGTGGTATAGAGTGTCATGGCAGGGTCGGAAAGAGCAAAAGAGAACAAGGTCCGGAGCGCAGCGCCGCGCCAAGGAAGGCCAAAGGTGCTAAGATCCTGCGACGCTGCTTTCGGAGCTTTGCGCCACGCTTACCTTACCGCTGAGCAGCTCCCTCGCCACCTACTTGGATCGTGTGCGCTTACTTACGACCCTGCAGGTCTTCATCCTCTGACGGGAAAGCATTCTGATCCCATCCTCGCCCCGGCGACAACCCTCACACATTGCATCGTAACACGTATTCACATTTCTCGAGTGCGGAACAAGAAAGAAACCGGCGCCCACCAATCACTGCTCGCATCTGCTCCTGCGCCCCCGGAACCAAGGTATCAAATCGGTCAAGAGACTATATCGCGTGCTCGGCCGCTCGTCGGCGTTGCACGGTGATGAAGGTGCTGGTGGGGCTAGGGGCGGGGGCGGGGGCGGGGGCTCGTCGCAGGACGTGGGTGTTGCAGAGTCTTCCGGTGGTGGCAGCGGCGGCGGCAATGGCGGCAACGTTGCAGAAGGGTCTTCTGGCGCTACTGCCGCCGCCTCCGCCTCGACGTCCCCGATTCAGGCCTCGGCGGAGACGAGTGCCGGCTGAGCGGCAGGGATCTTGGTACCCTCGCCATTGGTAATGGCCTTGAGGCTCGATCCTGCGCTCGCCTCGATGGCGCCCCTCTCCTTCTTGGCGGATGCCTCTTCGCTGGCGGCAATGGCGCGCGTGGGAGCACCCCACTTCGTCTGGTTGTAGTCGGGGTGGATGGACTCCTCGTCGTAGCAGAAGAGAGGCTTGGTGTCCACCTTGAGGTTGAGCACCTCGGGACGGCTGTAGTGGCCTGCGCTGTCGACCCACGAGGCGAGGGGGATGACCGACCTAAAGTCCAGGCGAGCAGTGAGGAGGCGGTCGCCGTAGCCGAGGGCGGGACCGGCCATGATGTCGGTCCAGGGCGAGACGATTCCACTCCAGCCGCCGCCGAGCTTGATGAGGTTCTGGGGACCCAGCTTCTCCTCCATCCAGCTGAGGCACGACTCGTCGACGGGGCACGATGCGGCGAGGACATAGGTCTGGGCCATCATGGCGTGCGAGCGCATGAGGCAGTCGATCTGAGAGTCGGGAGCGCCCTCGGGGAAGCCGTGGAGCGTCGAGTAAGAGGGCCATGCAGCACAGTGGACCTGAGGTGGTGAGAGAGGGGCAGGTAAGGGCGGAGAGGAGGAAGAATGGCGTCAGCTATGCTGCAGTTGTGCGCGTGTGCAAAGATTTTCCCGTCGCCAGGCGCGTACGCGTCCTTGTCGGCCTCGAACTCACCTGGACCTGCAGTCATGAAGAAAAAGATTGAGAGCGTCAGGATAGGGAGAAGCAGGGGGCAAACAACAAGACGTCTCTGTCAGCGAATGATGCGCGCGCGAATGGCATTCCGCGATACTCGCGTCAAGAGACGCGTTCGTAGGTCACCCAGACCCCCTCCAAGGTCAGAAAATGGAGTTGGAGCCTCCGGAACACCTTCCAGTGCTTAAAAAACGTCGCAGGAGGCTCAAAAACGCTCTAGAGGCCCTAGAAGGTACTCACACCTTGCTGGGTCTCCGCGAACCTCGAAAGTGCCATGGTGTGCTCCCAGCAAATCAATCCGCTCAAGTTGTAACCATCGTCCATTTTCAAAGTCCGCAGCGTATGACCACTTCCGTTCGTCCAAATCGTTTTCTCCATAAAGGTCGGCATGAGCTGTTTTAGGAGGTTTAGAATGAGTAGAATGAGTTAGTTAGAAGGTGGTGAAGGTGTGTGCTGCGGCAAAGACGCGTCTTACCTTGCGGTGAACGAGTGCGAGGCTGCGACGCGCGAAAAAAAGGGCGCGGGATGCGATGTGGAGGTTGGGAGGATGCCGCGGGTTGTGGTGGAGGGACGGGTCATAAAAAATTGTGGAAGGTCATGTGAGGAAGGAAGGTTGGGGGGGAAGGGGGGAGGGCGGTGAGCGGTGAGCGGGTGGTGCCGGAGCGCGTCGGCGGGGAGCGTTGTCATGGCAGACAAGGTGTGCAACGTCTGGGATACTCACACACCGGACTTGTCGAAGAAGAATTGACTGTTGAAGAGGGTGTGGGTGCCGTCGGGTGCGCGCTCAGAGACACCGAGGCAGATGGCGACGCCGGCTTCGCGGCAGGCTGCACCGATGGCGGCGACTTCAGGGCCGTCCATGCGGATGCTGGCCTCGATGTAGTCGGGCATGACCTGCGAGGGGTGAGAACGGTGGGATGGACTCCAAGTTTAGCTTCGGTCGACTTGCCTGTCACGCGTGGAATCACGGTCGCACTGCACTCACCTTTGTGTAAACGACGGGCTGGTAGACCATTGCGAAGAAGGGGTAGCCGGGGAGGAACGTCTCTGGGAAGTTGAGGAGGTCAAGGCCCTTTTCGCCAGCCTCGCGGATGTAGCCGATGATCTTCTGGACCGTCTTTGCCTTGTCCATGAAGACGGGCGAGGCGTGAACGACGCCGACGTTGATGGGAGCGGGGGCCTTGGTGGACATTGTGGTTGGTTGTGGTTGTGGGGTGGGGCAAAAGTAGGTGGATGAGGGTGCGTGGGTATGTGTGGGTGGGTGTGCGAGTGAGCTATGCTACGGCGTTGGGGGTTTGTGTTGAGGAGTCCGATGGGCGAGAGGGACGGACGTTATATAGCTGCAACGACTCATGGTGGGTGCGCGAGTGGGCGCGCGAGTGGGTCGATTATCTCGACGCAGGCCATTGCGCGAGGTCGTGAGCGAGTCTGCGAGTGAGATACCGTGTGTGCGCAGTGTGTGTCGATCGGGCTGAGACATGGGCTAGGCTGATTATTCCGGGTAGAGACAAGGTAGAGGAAGCGGCACTCGGTTGGGGAAGGCGGCCTTCCGGCTGATTGCACGGCAGATTCTCTGGTGGTGCGGGGGGCGCGTGGCCCGTGCGAGGGTGCGAAAGGTGTGAGGCGAGTCACGTGCGCGTCCCCGTTGGAGGCGGCGGCGAGTCGGGCACTGCTACGCGAAATTGTCCGGACAATTACCCATCCCTCAGTCCGAAATGAGCCAGGCAAGGCGAGGCGAGGCGAGGCGAGGTAAAGTGCCGAAATGATGACAAAGGGATTGGGTACTGCACCGGAAAGGGCCACGCGCGGATAGATAAGGACTCGTCGTTGGACAGCAACTCGCCGAAGATCGAAATTGAAAATGGTATGTAAAATGCGCGATGCCTGGCGCGGGCGTGCGGGCGTGAGAAGCGCGCGCATACATTCATTGATTCATTCGAGACCAATTCAACCTTGTCTGGTTCACCACGTCCAGCGATCAAAACAGCGACGTGTGTGCGCGTGCGTGCGTGCGCGTGTGCGTGTGTGTGTGGGGTATGCATATGCCTAGGCGCGGGTCTCAGAGATAAGGATGCCAGGCAGGCAGGCAGGCAAAGGCTTGGCGAGGGGGAAGAGAGTCTATATTGGATCTTCGGAGAAAAAGAGTCCTTGGGGTTCTGGGCCGCGCGGGCGCGCACAACGCCCCGCCCAGACCAAGTTTCCGTCTCAGACAGTCCTGCTTTGGTGGAACACACTTGACCCCCGCACGCGTCCACTCGAGCTTTAATTTCAGGCGTGGCGAGTGGTACGCGAGGTATCAGGTATTCTGGTGCGGCCTGGCGCGGCCTTGCGCGCTATGGGAGCAGGCGTAGTCGCCGCGTCGAGGGCGGGCAGGCGCGATTACCTGGGGCCCACCCACCAACTGACCGACCAGCCACACTGCAACCCCGTCGTCTCCTTGCCTCGCAGCACTTGCCTCGCAATGCACACTGCGACTGCCCAGAAATGACTCCGATCATTGTATGTACCGCCAAAAGACTCTGCTGAAGCGAGCCTGTCAAACGTCTGTCAAAATGAGCGAGAGAGCAACTTGATGTGAAACCTCGGCGCCGGGGTTGACGCATGGGCGCGCGCGCGAGCGAGCGAGGCAGTGCACCACTGTCATCTGAGCGAGGCCCACCGTAACTTGCTCTCTCGGTACCGGGGATGATGGATGCGTGAAGTGACTTGACTTGAACGTGACTCCCTTGCCTTGCGAGACTCCCCTTGCGCGAACGAACGAGTGCCAATGAACTTCCGTCATGGCTGCCATTGCTCGCCTCGCCGCAACAATGGAACCCTTATCTCTACGTCAAGACGAACTGCGGATTGCTCTTTGTGGCCATATGGCCGGGTGAATGCCCAGCATTCATCCCTCGCCCCAAGGGTTGGGTTGGACCGCGCCAAGGATTGCTCACTCACTCACTCACTCACTCGACTGCCGATCGAAAGTCGCACATGACAATCGCGTAGCACGCATTGCCGCCTGGCACCCATCGCCGCCTGGCATCTAGCATCTTCCAACCGACGAGGCAGCGCCCATTCCCGCACTCTTTCCAATCACCACCACCAACCACTCGGCGGCCTCCACTCCACCCGTCGGATATCCCGCACTTTTACATAATGCATGGAGAGATCGCAGAGAGACCACTCTGCCACTGCTGCCACTGCTGGAGAGATGGCAGAGAGACAGTCTGACACCGCCCTCGTAGAGATGCGCAGAGAGACACTCGAGACCGCCGTCAATCACCGTTGCCCACGCAGAGATCCGCACCGTCTGCCGGCTTTCAAAACGGAAGATACGACCAGGTCCCGCCATGATCATTCCCACCTTCTTTCCAGGGAACCTTTTTCTGTTCCGTACTTTGAGCCGACCAACTGATCCACCCTCCGCCTCCGCCACCGCCGACGACGATGGTGACCGCCGCCTCTTCTTCTTCCGACGTGCGCACACGCGTCCCTACGCAACCCTCCTTTCCGCCCGCCAACCCCACTGATGAACCCTCTTTTCCTCCCTCTTACTTCCACTTCGAAACCCGGTCATACCCCGAGACGTGGCCCCATTCACATCCGTGGGCGCCGCATTCAACTTCCACTACGACGCCGTCTGCAACAACAACCACGGACACCGTCTCACCGCCGCAGCCGGCCCGCTCCCGCATGGTCCGCAAGAACAAGGATGCCATGGATGAGGGCGCAGACGATGATGGCAAAGCCCATCGCAGCTCGCTCGCTTGCATGGAATGTAGGCTCGCAAAGGTGCGTTTGCCGGCATAAGCCACTTGTTTCAAAAGAGCCTCACCCGCTGACCCGCGGAAACTCTCGCGCTGCCCCCCGCCCGCTTAGACACGCTGCACCATTCCGCCACCTCCCCCGCACCACCAACTGGAATCCCTCCATGACGCATCTCCCCCACCCGAGCGCTGCTGCGAACGATGCAGGCGTTATCGTTTCAGATGCATCTTCATTGGCGCAAAGCGGGGTCGTAAACCCAAGAGCAAGTTAGTGTTGCGGCAGGCGTACATGCACCATGTTCGCCTGCACCATGTTCGCCTGCACCATGTTCGCCTACTTGGACTGCACCCTTGCTGACATCCACGCCTACGCTGCATCATTGCCGACATCTAATCTGCCTCCCCGACCCTTTCCCGCCCCGCAGGCTCTCCGGCCTGGAAGCATCGCTAGCAGGCACTTCGACGCTGACGGCCCTTGTGCAGCAAGATGATGCTGCTGCACTCACCAACATGATGCCGGCATTTGACCCGGACTCGGCGCCGGCAACAGTCAGCGAGGCGCCTGCATCGTCGCCTCCAGGTTCCTCAGACATGGTTCACCCAGTGCCTGCGCCAGTGCCAGGGCCGGTACCTGCGCCGATGCTTGCGCCGTTGAATACGCCGATGCCAGGGGAAGACGCCGCATTGCAGCAAGACGAGGACGCCTCCCCGCCCCGTCCTCCCTACGAAGACCTCATTCACAAGGAGACAGTTACGCTGGCAGACCTGCTCAGACCCCTCCCGCCCCTCTCCAGCTTCTCTTCCAATGCAAGCGTCGTCAGTACAGACAGTACCACGACGACGTCGGCTGCATCGTGCGAAGAAGACGTCGACGATGACGACGACTGGGACAACAACCCCGACGACCCCATTACGTCGGGCATCCTCGAGGAAGAGGCCGCCCGCGCCCTCTTTGCCCTCTTCATGGAGCACATGATTCGATGGTCCAATCTCCTCGACCGACGACTGCACACCCACGACTTTGTACGCCGTCGTTCCACCTTTCTCTACGTAGCCATTCTCGCCACGGCCTCGAAATTCTCCCTCGACCCTGCGGACCCACAGGCGACCCTCTATTCAGCAGGCCTTGCCGCTCAGCCTCCGCCCTACGTCGAGGAAGGCCAGTCCCCGCCGCCCAAGAGCGGCCGTGTCAGGCAATTACTCTACGTCCTATGCCAGGATTTGGCAGCGCGAGCGTTTGCCGACGGTGAGGAGCGCAGCGTGGAGTGCTGCCAGGCGTTCATCCTCACGAGCTGCTGGCGCGGACTGCACGATGGTGTCAGTGCGCTGCAGTACGGCTTTGCGCTGCGACTGGGCTGCGATTTGCGCCTCGACGCGGAGCTGCCCAGGGAACGTCCCAGGCCCACGTCCTCACGTACCGAGGCAGAGCGACACGAAGCACAGCAGTGGGGGTTCCGCAATCGTCAGCGTACCTTTCTCGTACTCTTCATCATGGACAAGGCACAGCAGATTGTACACGACTGGGGCAGCACGCAGGGCATTCCCTACAGCCACAAGCTCCTTTCGCAGACGTCGGAATGGTACAGCCGCCAAGAGTGTGCCTCGCCTGGGGATGTCCTTTTGTGCGCGTGTGTGGATTACCGCAAGGTCCAAGATGTGAGTGGGGCGCCGTGCGCGCAGAGATATGGTTGTATAGTGTACATCACTCACTGACTGTGCCAATGCCGTCGCCGCCCAGAAATACGTCTCGTTGCTGAGGAACCTCTCCCACGCCGCAGCAGGCACAGGCAGCGACGCAAGCTACGCCCCAGCCAAGCGGTCATGGCTCCTAGATGCGATCCTCGCAGACCTCAACGACACAACGCACCGATGGGAGCGCGTACTCAAGGCCATGCCACCCGACTGCGGCATCGACGTCCCCACGACGCGCTCCATGCTCACCTTTTGGCGCAGTAGTATCTGTCTGCATCTCTGCTGCGCCCTCCTCGCCTCGCAGAGCCGCGACCTCGATGAAGATGCTGATGTCGATGCGCACACTACGGGCCCGTCGGCCGTCAATCGCGTACTGCGCTTCTGGGCTACACGCAGGCGCGGGCGCAAGTCCCGGCATGGTGGCGGCGGCGGCGAGGACGACAGTATCTTCGGGTACGGGTACATCCCTCCCTTGCTGAGCCTCGCGTCCACTGCCGGTGGTGGTGCCGGTGGCGGTGGTGCACCAGGCCCCGCAAACGACGTCAATTCCATCCTCGTCTTCCACGCCACATCCTCTGCGCAGGGCGTCCTCGAGGCCATGTCTTCGCTCCCGCCCAACCGTCTGCGTACCACCCCGGACCCAACGATGCTCCAGATCCTACATGCCGCCACCGTCGTCGTCAGTGCTGCCCTCTCATCCGATGGTGGGGCCGCCGCCGCGAACCACGTCCTGCGGGATACGACGACGGCGGCGGGAGCGCCACCCGCGACCAACGCCCACTTTGCCAAGTCGGTGTATGAGCTCGTGGCAAAAGTACGCGACTGCTGCACGGGGGCAAGCCTCTCCCACGAGGATACCGTGTATTACATTTCAGAGTACCTCGATAGTCTGCTGAGGTATATGCGGGATAGTGGGTAGCCGGTGTGTGTGTGTGTGTGCGTGTGCTTGTGTGCGTATTTGTCCGAATCTTGTCGTCGAAGATGTTGTATCCCTATAATGTATAACTTGCTTTCACGACATCGACACGGCGAGAGCGAGCGGCTTTGCGGGGCGTGACACCTGCCTGTCACAGTCAGTACGAAATGTGCCTGTTCACGCACCACGTCAGGAAGGGTCATCCAATTGGGTCACGAGAATAGAGCAACGACGATACAGTGAGACGATACAGCGAGACACGGAACAAGACGAGGGACAATTTACAACCACGACATTTCGTCACTCAACATCAGCGCCCGCCAGGAGATGATCCCCCTCCTTATCTCCCTGTGCGGGGACGTGCTCGCGCGCATCGTCAACGTTGGCCTTGTGCACAGACCAATCCTCGCGATACTTGGAGAGACTCAGCTCATTCTTGCGCGCGAGGAAGACCGCAAGAAGGGAGAGGAAGGGCATACTAAGCCAAGGCAGTGGGTTCAAGAGCGGCAGCTGGACAGTCGTCTCTGTCCAGAGATCAAACGTCGAGTGGGAGAGGACTTGTCGCGCCACGTGGAAAGTAGCGAGCTGGATCCCAACGAGGGAGAGGAAGATGCTGCGTGTTATGCCCGATTGGCAGAAACGAATGCCTGGAGCGAGACTGGCTGCGCGTCGGAGGCTGACGGGCTTGGGAGCGTCGGGTGCTACCGGGGTGACCTTCTGGACGTCGTCATCCGCAGGGACAGTGTCCTGATATGCGTGTGCGTGCTGAGAAGTCTCGAGTTGGATACCGTACGTTGCGGTGATACCGTTGCGCTGCCGCTGCTCTGCTTCTTCGTAGCGGTAGAGGAAGGTCAAGAGTGGCATGACGAGGAGCACGGCAAAGGGGAGGAGTGGACCGTGTGTGATCATGGCTACCGTCTCGAGGATACCGTCTGCAGGCATCCAATCGTGGTCGTCGTCGTTGGAGTCGTCCTTGTCCTTGTCGCTCGTGCTCACAGCGGCAAAGAGGGCAGTGAGTACGAGGGTGTACACCCACGCTGCCAGCGCCAAGAAGTTGACGCGCAGGAGGGATTTGCCCATCAAGTTGTTGGGGTTCGTAGTGGCTGCAGGGAGGAGAAGCGTAAAGCCAGCTGCGACGCCCATGTAGTGGATGATGAGTGCCTTGTGGTCAGGAATGCGAGGCATCTCCATGGGTTCGAATGAGCCCCAGTTCTGCGGCAGAGGTAGAAGCCAGAAGGACAAGGCCATTGAGGCAGCGAGGATGCAGCCCTTTTCGAGTCGAGTGAGGGCGATTGGTCGCGCAACGATGATTCGGGGATTCCCATTGGGATGGCGAGACACGAGGAGGTCCTGGCGCTCTTGGTCGCTGCCGCTACGAGGACGATGGAAGACGGCGACGATGGCACAGCCAAGGAGAAAGGCATAGCTGCAGAGGAGCAGTGGTGGGATGAGGACTCGCAACTGGTCGACGAGTTGAAAGGCGAGGGAGGAGGATCGCCAAGACGATGGTGGGGGAAAAATGAGCGCCAAGGCTGCAGCAAGGCCAAGAATGACAAAGCAGAGACGAGTCCATGAAAATTTGGGCTTGTTTGCGTCGTCCTTGGCCGTAGGCGTGGGCTGGGCATCGTAGAGGTAGAGGGCTCTTTGCACAACGGACCCCGTCTTGCAGGCGACGGGAATGTAGAGCGAGGCCAGCAGAGGGGCCACGACGGGCGTGAGGCTCAGCCAGTAGGGCAAGCTGGACATGATGGGCGGATAGTGGTGCGGATAGTGGTGCGGATTGGTGTTACCTCCTTGTCAAAAAGAGGACGCGTTGGGGAGAAAGAAAGGCGTGCAATGGCCACACCAACGTGACTTGTGCGTGCTATGCGTGCTATCAATCAGCGCGGAGCTGCAGCGTCAAGTCAAGTCGCCGTCGGCCTCGCGCAACTGAGCCGGCGGGATTCTGGGGCGTCGTAGCAGCAGCAGCGGGGCGACTGGGCGGGCGGGCGAGCCAGCGACGCGGGGCGCAGCGCAAACACCACGCGCGTGTGAATGACTGGAGAATCACGCTCAGCACCGCCACCGCCACGGCTGCGAGAGTCAAGTTGACACACCATGAATGAATGCCTAGAGCATGCTTCGAGCGTGACAATCAGTTGAGACCCACCGGTGCAATGATAGCGTCACTGCCTGGGTGCATGGGCATGGCTCGCGTGCAAAAGACGTGCTCGCCGTGCGCGCCAACGGCAAAAAGAATGGTCACTGACAGGATCGAACTGCCGACCTTGGAGTAGACTGCTAGTAGTGCCAAGACTATTAGCTCCACGCGATACCGACTTCGCCAAGCGACCTGGTTGGAATTCACGCTCGAGTGGTGCCACTATGACGCAACAAGCATGCGCAACCGCCGACACCGCGGCTCGTCCCGTGACCTCCAATCTTGTTCTCGAGGGTGAGAGCAAACGTCCATGCCGCCGGGCGCAAAACGTCGACTTATAAAAGCAGTCATTTCCAACTTGCCCCCATCCTTCTTCCCTTTCCATTCCTTCCATCTTCCCCACGCCGCGGACAAGACTGGCACGCGACTCAGGCAGGACGCGTAGGTAAGTGGCTCATTTGCCTACCACTTAATTGATCATTACCACCCGTCACCGCACACAGCACGCAGCACACAGCACTAACAACAACCACTTCACTTCACTTAACTTCACTTCACCTCCACCTCTTCGTCACTGCAGGTCACGCACAGCAACACGTTCAACACCACCTCGTCGTCGTCATCACCATCACACAAGATCACCAACGCAACGTCATCACTCGTCCCTCACGACCGCTCACGACATCACCATCATCAACACTCATTGCCATCAACACCAACGACGACGACCATCAAAGCTCACCACCACCACCATCAACGCTCACTACCTACCGCCACCACCAAGGACGACGACCATCATCAACGCTCACTACCACCACCACCAAGGACCGTCACGACTACCAACGCTCGGCAGCAACACCAACACCAACGACGACGAACACCAACGACGACGACACCCACTCACGACCATCACGACCACCTTCGCTCAGCACTACTACCAACACCAACGACGACGCCCACTCACGACCATCACGATCATCAACGACCACAACGACCACCAACGACCATCACGACTACCAAGGACCACGACCACGACCACCATCAACATCAACAACAACGACAACGACGTCTACCAAGGACCACCACCACCACCAAGGACCACCACCACCACCAACACCAACGACGACGACGACCACCACACACGATGACCACCACATCATCGGTAAGGTCAGTGCCCACATGACTTGCGTTGTCGTCGTATCATACCTCATGGTCAAGACGACACACTGACACACCCACTTACACACACGCTGCTACATGAATCTGTTGATCAACAGCTCGTCGTCAGCCCAAGCCAGCTCAAAGGGCAAAGCTTCGTCGTCAGCCCAAGCTATTCCAAAGGGCAAAGCTTCCTCGTCGACGCAAGGCACTTCAAAGGGTAAGGCTTCTTCGTCGTCCACATCTGCCAGCACCGCGTGAGTAGCACCAGCCATTGCGAGCGGCAGTGTGCGCGTGCGTATCTTGTTCCCCAACGTGCTGACACCTCACGGGATTTTTGTCACTCTCGACACGCAGCAGCGCCTCCAACCCGTCGGACCTCATCACTCATGAAGCACGGCGGGCAGCCTTGAAGAAGCGACAGGTCCGACAGGCCAGGAAGAACGAGCACATTCGCATTGTGCTCTCGGAAAAGGATGAGTCTGAGCGTGTGCGCCGCCTCGAGGAGCTCTACGAGCGCAAAGGAAGGTTCACGCCGCCCGCTCCCGAGGAAATCGCTAAAGCTCCAGAGTACGAGTCGCGCGTCCACAGACTTCGGCGGCTCGACCTGGCGGTCGACTACCAGGACTTCATCGAGGTACTTGGCGCCTCTTTGCTAGCAAAGGCTCTCGCTTGGCCAAGGTGCGGGTTCCAGATCCCGGCACACCGTGGGACGACTTCCAGGTCGATGTCGCAGTAACCGGTGCCAGTCTTGTGGCCTACCTGCAATACCGGCTGGACGTTCGGGAGCCGTACGCGGCTGAAAATCGGGTCGTGGAGGGCGGCGATGGCAGGGTCTGCAGGACCACCCTATACCATTGGGTCGCGGGCTTGAAGGACATCATCTTCCGCAAGCTGCTCGGCAACGGCGTGGACCGCGGGGAGGTGGCGAATATTCTCGGTGTTCCTGTTTTGACCAAGTACGGCGGGGGAACACTCGACTGTCAGCTTGCGAACGCGGCTGCACATTTCGTCAAAAGGTACAAGCTTCCGCAGACGCGGACCACGGAAGTTGTACGATACGGGCGGCCCGAGCTCGTCCTCATCCAAGACGACATCATCAAGGGTATGTCACACGGCGCAGACGGGCTCTTGGCGCTCATCAAGCTCAACGTGGCCATCCTCGGGTTTATCATCATTGTGCCTCCCAACGCTCTCGAGTGCACCACCGTATTTGTCCGCGCGGTCAGCGAGAACGACGGTCACCCTCTCTGGTCATGGACCGTCCACTTGCCCATCCGCGAACTAAAAGGACAACCGGGCGACGCGGGGCGCAACCTCATCCTCCGAGCGATCAAGCGCGCCGCAAATCTCACCATTGACCCAGATCTCACCCTCATCGTCATGCTCATGCTGGCGCGAGCGTGGTGGGAAGGTGATCCGGACCCCACAGGAGCTCGTCGAGTCCGACGCGCACGAACTCGAGGGCTTCAACGGCGCGCTTTTCCAGAGGATGACAAACTGGAAGGTGGAGCCGATTGGAGTCTCTCACATGGCAACCTTGCTTCGCCCTCACACCTCGGAGGTGGGCCTCCCGACTGCAAGCTTTCATGGAATGCGCCCGCGAAATACCAGCTCAGTGTTGCGCAGGGTGCGGGTGATTCAGAAGTCGCCGAGCTCCTCTGCGAGTTCACAGAACTTTGCGAGGATACCTGCGTAGAGCACGGCCGCGAAGTCTACGACAGCAAGGGCCTTCCTCAAGAGGCTTCACGAGGGCACTCCTAATGCAGGCACACGTCGCAAGATCGGAGACATTCTCAAGATCTGCGACAAGCTGGATGTGGTGATGCTCACTGGCTACTCATGGTGAGTTGTGCGTCGTTTCAGAGTTGTGCAAGTCGTCGTACGACCCAATCGCTGACACGCGCCTCACTTCCCACCAGCAGGGTAGCTATCTCGTTGCAATTTTCACAAAGCTCTTCAACCAGAAGAGTGAAACTGCAACGTCACATACGTGAGTCCTGCCCTTCCTCAGCTTCGTACAGTCGCAGTACTTCTGCTCCAGCTTCAAGCCTTGCACGATCTCATCGCTGACACGCGCCTCACCTTGGCGTTTGACGACCATCTTGCCTCATCTTCTCTCATCTTCTTCTCGCCTTCACTTATCAACCTCATCAGACCCTCGCAAGACGTCAAAATGCAGCCCTCACTCTTCGACTACTTCGAGCGCGCCAAGGTCAGTCAGCCGTCCTTCCACGACACCATGCATATATGCGTCTGGCAACTGACATTTGGCCACTGTGACTCTTCTCTACAGCGCGTCGTCGAGGAGTCGTCGGACGAGGAAGGCCCTGTCGTCAAGCGACGTCGGGGCAACGTCGTCGAGGACGTCGAGGAGGACGTCGAAGAGGACGGCGGCGAGGAGGAGCCGCGTGGGGAGGAAGAGGGAGAAGGAGCCGCCGCTCGCCTTTCGCTTCTTGCAGGGGACTGGGGCTCCACAGTCCCATTCGCGCTGACGTCGACTCCCTCGACGGTGAGGCAATGGCCCTCAGCGTCAGATACCTCCTGCCCAACAAGAGATCGCGGGTTCTCTGGATCGACTTCTTGGCCCCCACAACGGTCAAGAAGTGCTACTGGGTCAAGGAGCTGTGCCAACGCCAACACGACAAAACATGAAGTGGTCGCCAGGACGGCGAGGTCGGCGCGGATAGGTACGTCACACAAGACTCAGAGGATAATGGCAAGCGTATCCAGTAGCTGATCACAACACAGCTTTGCCTTTTTCTTTCTACAGATTCACCTGGGACGACCATTATCTGGGCACCAGGATCACCACTGAACGCGAAGTCATCCAGTTCGAGGTCCGCGCGGCGCGCATGCAGCGCAATCCGCGAGTGTTCACCATCGCCTTTCTGCCTTCCGAGGGCACCAGGAAGATGGACCTTGTGCGGCGCCTGCGGGAGAAGAGAAACCGCCGCGCGCTTTCGGACTCGGTCATCCACCACGTGGATGACCTCGTCCGGCTAGCAAGGGTACCACTGTTCGTCCTCTTCAGACGGATTGTGAAGGAGGCGGTTAGGGTGGAGATCCGCCCCAACTCCTAGTTGGAGAAGGAGGTTTCCTGGCAAGAAGCCCAAGGTAAGTCGTGCTGCCTCATCTAAGTGTCTCTATGCTTCCCTGACTGACGTTGAGCTACATGTGTCCCTTACCACAGGCGTCTTCCTCGGGCAGAGGCAGCAGCGGCAACGACAATGCCTGCGGTGACAATCGTGGGGAGGGGTCGAGCAAGCAACTGTCGCTGCATGCGGCACCTCTGGCTTCACTCTCGGCCCAAGTGGGGATCAAAACGAGCGCAATCATGTTCAAGCTCGTGAGGGTGAAGGTGATCCTCTTTCGGACGACGGTCTTGCCACCTCACACCGAGGGTGGGGCCTTGCGAATGCGAGCTTTGGGCGTCTCAACTTCTTCCAGCTCACGAGCTTCGATGGCAGACGAGGAGCTCGAGGACATCTCGCTCACTTTTGCCCCTCGTGCTCGCCCCCACGCCGACTGGGACAACTGGCCGCCACTGCCATTTTCCCTGAGGATCGCCAAGCGGAGCGGAGCTGGCGATGGGATGCCCCTGTTGGATGCCGCGAGCGAGCCCGAGAACGCAGCAGCGCTTCTCGCGTCCAGGCCGATTCAGCTCCTGGCGCAGGCGGTGGCAGCGCGGTGTCGCGACCCCGAGGTCAACATGCGGGAGTATCTCGACGAGCGGGTCGTCGATACTGCCATGCCCACCTCGCAGCTGAGAGTAGCGCCCCGTCTCGGACAAGGAGGACTGGGTGAGTAGTTTTTCGGTCCCTCGCCATACGATGCACGTGCAAGTGGCTGACAGCACTGCCCTCGACGCTCCTCCTTGTCTTCGTCCCCTCCCGCGCAGGCTCGCACTTTTGCGGAGCAGCGGCGTGCACGTACCGCGATTGTTTCAAGACAACCACCTTATTCTGCCGTGGCAGGTCCGGATGGCAGGCGGGGGGCCACAGGAAGGGACCTGGAAGAGGCGCCACCGTGCCTTTGGCCCAGCAACCCGGTGCCTAAGGCCGTGTTGCAGAGCCTCGTCGACATCGCCCACGGTCTTCCAGTCGAAGAGGCCGTTCGTGTGGTCAAGGACACCCTCCCCCACCTCTCCGACGAGGCCGTCGTCCCCAGAGAGGGCCAGCCGCGCGACAGCACGACGGTCCTGTGGAACGCACTCGTCGCCGTGCGCACCACCAGGCCCTCTCTCGACCTCTGGCGCCAGTACGCGGACTGGATCGGTGGCAGTGGCAAGGTCAATGGCCACTCCCATGCGGCCACGAAGCGTGTACCTGCCTGACTTCAGACCAGCAAGAAGTCCGGGGCGCCCCTTCGTGCACGCGCTGTGCCTCCTTGCCCAACGCATCAAGGCCAGGCTGATCCGAGAGGAGACGGCAAGATCCTGCGCCAGATCGAGGCCCTGATCCGCGCGCTGACCCCGGCGCTGATCCCGCTGCAGGTCAAGTACCTGCGCGCGTACTCGACGGCCGGATGGATGCCACCATGGCCGCACTGAGCAACGAGCTGCGGGCGCTTCTCGAGGACAGCACCGATGCCACTCTCTGTTGCTGCTGGCGCCGGAGATGTCGCAGGCAATCCCGGAGGCGGAGTCCGACGCTAGAAAGGTCGCCGACACCTACGGCTCGACACCTACGACCGCTCTCGAGTCTCTCCTCAACAATGTACCCGAGGAGCAGCAAAAGGTGATCGACGGTGTCTTGGCTGGGCTCAAGGCAGACGTGGAGGCGCTCAGCAAGCTGAAGACGACGCCAGAGGCGCGCAAGGAGCTGATTGACTTCTTTGGAAGTGTGGCAACTTACCTCGAGGGTAGATACTCATACACCTTCGAGCGCAACGAGGAAAGGATGCCACCATCTTCTTCCCCGCTGCCACCACTTCCACGGATGACATCCTCCTGCTGGCTCTGCGCGTCTGGATCCGCGCCATCCTCTTCTGCGATGCAGGCGCCCATCGCCTCGCCATCTGGGACTTGCAGCTCTGGAGATCGGGGGCCTACTGGCGGGTCATCGTGCAATGCATGGTGCACGTTGCGACGTACGCCACGCACAAGGAGCACAACCGCCCGCTGTTCGCCGACACCAGCGACCGCCCCTCCGTCTTTGGACCCGAGGATCTGGAGTCCTTCCTCCTGACTGGGAACTGTGTGATCCAATCACGCTTTACCAACTTCCTATTCGGTCTCGCTCCGTTGGAGAGATCTTGGAGATCCTTGGCAGCATCCGTCCGGCCTGCAATGAGCTCTTGCAGCGTCTCGTCGACGGGGGAGCGCTGAAGGTCAGCAAGAGCCTGCTGGAGAAGGTCAAAGCCAGCACCGTGGTGATTGACCCTCTCAGCCTGGAGGACCTCTGGCGCAACTCGGTGCAGCCTTGGGAGCGGTGATGGGAGCGTGCGTGTCGCTTGCGTCCACGCCAACCCTCTCCTCCCTGCCCGCCACCGAGGCCATGAACGTCGATCCGCTAGGAGCATCGACGTCGGTAGGCCCGTCTCTCCCCGCGCGGAAGCTGTATGTTCCGCCGCCGCCTGGGTCATCGCGCACGGCCGCCTCCCCCTACCCTGCCTACACATTGACCTTCAAGGGAAAGGGCAAGGCCGCGGACCCAGCACCCGCTGCAGCGAGCGCAACGCCTGCTCCTCCATCAAGGTCGGTCAGGGCAGCTTGTTTGGCGCTCGTGCCTGCGAGCGCCTCCCAGCCCTCGAGCGGATAACGCTCTTTTTCTCAAGCACCTTCCTACTGGTCGTCTCCTGGAGCTTCAGAAGACGAGCTTGCCGAGCCCTTGAAGCCTCAGCCCTCGGCCCTCGGCTGCAAACAGAGCCGTACCAAGGAGCAGTCGGCGCGGTTCTACCTTACCGCGGGCGAACGGAAAGAGTCCGGGTCCCGACGCCGTCTACTACCAGATTCACCGTGGACGGACTCTGCTCCTCTCGACCACGCTCCGGCCCATGAGCGGTACCGGCAAAGAGATGGTCAAACTTCTGCGCAGCCGTCGACAGGACATTGCCCAGACGTTTGTGCCATACTGGGAGCACTTTGAGGGCTTGACGCCGGACCAGAACTTTCTGGTACTCAGGAAAGGTCTGGGCAAGCTGGGCATCCCGATCCGGCCGACCGCGCGCATCGCCGCCCGGATTGGAAGGTCTCGTGCTCAGGTGCCTGCGGCAATCTCCTTCGAGTCTGCTCCCGGCCAACCGGATCCTGCACTTGCGTCAGGAGGCGTCCCGCAGATCTGGGACACGGCGATGCGTCGGGCTGCTGCCGAAGCAAGGGAGAGGCCGTTGCACATCGGCGCGGGCCTGGTGATGAGGGACGGACCTGACGTAATCTATTTCCCTCTGTACCGCGGGGAGGCCATGCAGCTATCCTGCTGCCGCGTTCATGTACGCGGAAGACCTGATTGCGCAGGTGAAGGCGCGCAGGGGGCAGATCGCTGACCACTTGGAGCCTCGGATCGAGGCTCTGAGCAAGCTCAGCGTGGCGGGGAAATTTGTGGGCATCCAGACGGCGCTGCACGAGCTCGAGGCCACCCCCTACATCAACAGGGCCATCGAACGACACGATGCCCTGTGTCCCCCTTTCCTTACAAGTCCTTAAGAGGATGACATGCCTGGTTACTCTGCTGAGTAATATGCGAGCATAACCATCCAGAAGCTTACGCCAATTAATGGTATAAGCCGCTTTAGAGCGTAGACGCCCCGCCATCGCAGCTATTACTTTAGGCTGCTGGTGTTTGTAATGGCGCTTCACGTCGAGTACAGTTGTTAGTCTGCATTGCGTCTTGAATCAATACACGCGCTTCGTCGACGCTTTGTTTCTAGTGTGTAGCGTGAAGTCTCGGCAGCTTCGAACGGTCTTGGGTACGCCGCCCAAGGCCAAGGCAAAACCTCCAAATCTGTTTCGAGAGTCAGAGGAACTTGAGTAGGCTGAGACGGCACGGAATGTCCAATTGATGACGAGTCGTGTATGATCTACAACAAGTACAGTGTATACGCAATGGGGCAGGCAATGCAGGTTACACGAGACGAGCGTGGCAGGAAGGAAGAAAAAGGGGCGTGCAGCCTCGGAAACAACTACGGCGTTCACGCGAGGGTGACCTCGGAGCCTTGTTCGAACATGGTAGAGTAGCGGTGTGAAGCGGCGGGAGCAAAGGGCACCACGATGGGCGGGAGTCCCTCGAG
This sequence comes from Quambalaria eucalypti, assembly GCA_004016185.1. Taxonomy (NCBI): domain Eukaryota; kingdom Fungi; phylum Basidiomycota; class Exobasidiomycetes; order Microstromatales; family Quambalariaceae; genus Quambalaria; species Quambalaria eucalypti. The sequence continues at coordinate 36,691 of RRYC01000411.1, forward strand.
TTGAAGCCCATCTGCCCACGATGATGGTGTATATGGGCGCTCTTGGTGGACCTGGACGTGTACACGCCTTCCACGCTGAGGCTCGTCCAGCTCGGGCGGTGGCGCCAGGAAGCCAGCGTCCTCTGCGAAGCGTGGGTGGAGCCAAAAGGGGCGGTCGTCCCCAATACGAGCCTCGATTTTCCGAATGTTGTCGGGACGCTTGAAGCCTGGGCGGTACAGCGTGATCAACCGCAGCATGCCGGCAATGGACACAAAAGAGTATAGCACCTTGTAGATGGGGAAGGTGAAACAGGACCAAAAGGTCGGGGCCAGATCTGGTCGCTTCCCGCGGCGGCACTTGATCCACTTGAAGACGAGGGCAGGGACAATGGGCAGCAGCAAGAAGCCGCTGGACATGCTCCAGAAGCGGACTGCATCCCAGGACATGATGACGATGACGGGGATGCGGAGCCAGTCGACGAGATTGGCCAAGACGGCATAGAGGAGGCTGAACTTTTGATAAAGGAGGTACAGCCAGTCGCGCCACTGGGTCACCTTGTTGCCCTTGAATTGCACAAATGCCTTGAAGAAGCGCCAGTACAGGCTGTGGCGGGCCATCTCCCAGCTGCGTACTCGCTGTGTCCAAAAGTTGGGCAGAGGCATCCCTGCAAAGCTGGTGGGCACAATCGTAGTCAAGGTGACGCGATTATCGATGCTCATTCGCACGCCCATCTCGATGCATGCGAGGCCCTTTTTCGTGTCGTCGGCGTAGAAGACGAGGTCCACGCGGCGTAGCACCTCGAGGAACGTCTCGCGCTCCCAAAAGGAGCCTGCGCCGTGGGGGCAAATGACGCCACCCATGCGACGCTCCGAGGCCTTGATCATGCCGGCAATCTTGTACTCGATGTCCTGCCATTCCACAAAGAGGCTCTTGCGGTCGTTTGGGCGATCATTGACTGCCGAAATGGGGAAGCATACACCTTTGATGCGGTCGGTGATGAGGTCAATGGGCGCGACAAAGTTCTCGGGGAGCACGACGTCGTCGTCGATGGTCATCACGTATTGGAAGCGGCGCGCTGCCTTGGCGCCAACGTACTCTGCAATGTTCTTGTTCCCGTAGGGTGACCAAATGTAGTTGATTCGCGCATCAAGGCTGCGTACAAGGTCCCGGAAAGCCAAAGAGGGAGGTGCAGGTGCATTGGCGTTCTCAACCACGAAGATGTTCTCGGGTCGAAACAGGCGCAGCGCCGCTTCCATGACCGTGACGGTTGCATCAAAGTCGCTGTCGTGGCAGGGGATGACGAGGGCGGTGTCGGCCGTCTTCGAGTCAACGAGTCGCGTGCCTGACTCGCCGCTGAGTGCCAGACTGGTGGTGCTAGGCACATCGAGGGAGAAGCAGCTCGTCGCCTTGAGGCAGGAAGGAGGGAGGAGGAGGTGGCTGATTTCCTCCTTTTCGCGGGCGTGTAGCAGAGTCTGTACTTCACCCTTGCAAAAGGCTCCTTGGGTACGCATGCTGCTGGTGTCGTCCTTTGCGCAAGTTGCCTGCCCGTACTTTTCAGCGATGGTGGCGTCGCCGCTGGGCTGAGCCCACCCTGGCCTACTGGCCGGTCCATTGAGTGGCGGGAGGCGAGAGAGGCATGCGGCGAGGATGGCCATCAGTGGCTCGACGCCCATCAGGACGCCCATGAGAGGGGCGCATTGATAGTAGAAGGCGTCGAATAGGTAGGTAGACCACGAGTAAAAGTGGTCGAGGACGACGAGGCCTGCAACTAGACCAGCATACAGGGTCATGTAGGCCGCCCTCTTCCATGTCAGGGGCCAAAGAAAGGGCCGAATATCGACGATCGTGAGGATGAACGGCAGACTGAAGTGGCGAGTAAAGTTTTTGACGGTTTGGGCGAGCCAATTGCGGCGACGAGGCGGTTGGGTAGCAAGGTCGGCAGGCTTGGCAATGAAGGGCGCGTCGTCTTCTTCTGTCACCAAGGGCACCGAGTGGGACTTGCCCTTGGTCCAGAGAAGCGTGTCCGAAGGACGCTGGTCGGGGGTCCCTGGCATCGATCCGGCAGGCGAGCAGGAAAAGGGCGACGAGATTGATGCCAGAGACGGCGACGATGACGAGAGATCAGGCGTGCTCCTGCCGCTGCTCGATCCGCTGCTAGAGCATGGAGACCAGTCTCGACGGGAAAAGGCAGGCAAGGGAGCGGCAATGGTGGCATGCTTGAACTCGGCTCGTACCTTCGACGACCTGTGTTGGGTTGCCGCTTGCGCCTCATCGGGAAAGCATACCGAAGTGTGTCGCACCACTCGTCTTGGGGATACGTCTCGGCGCCGAGTGCCGCGTGGGGAGTTATAAGCAGGCAGGAGAGTATTGAGGGTGTGTCTGGGCGCACGCTCGAGGAAAAAGGTTCTTTGGCTGTCTCTGAAGTCGGGTATAGAGCTGTTGCGGTCGTGCCTCGCAGAGGAGAGGCGCTTGACAAGGTATGGACTATTTGGTGCACTTGAGAACTGTGCGGTAGAGGCCGAGAAGCGCGGGAGGGCGGTATCGGGATCGAGGAGCGTGGCTGATGAGGACGGTGAGTGCCAGGGGGAGTACATGGCGGGGGCGAAAGCGAGGGCTCAGCGTCGAGGCCAAAGAGTCGAGGAAAAAGAATGCGTAAGTTGGCCGTTTGTGGGTGCGAAGACGCCTGCGTCGTCTGTTGGTAGAAACTGGGGACACCATGTGGCTGCTGAAAGCACATTGCGACACCTTTATACTGGCCTCCGATGTTGAACCGCTTTACCTGCGTCGAAACTTCCATGTCGTGAGCGTGCGAATCCCGAGCGTATGCGGGAGTGGAGCTTTCGTGGTGAGAGGACTCCGGAGCTTGGCAGGGCGACCAACCACTGCTCATGCCATCCTGTACGCCTGCGCCCCGGCTCGCAGGAGCTCCTTTTCGTAAAGTAAGAGGGTCATTTTAGCTGAGTAGAACTCGGAAAAGAGGCACGTTGGTGGTTGCGTCTTGCCCCACGTGGGGTGAACTCGAGGCGAGGGCGACCTTGGGGACGGGCTCGGTGTGGGTGCGTATATGCGCGTGTCCGTGTATGCTAGTGTGAGTTCGGAATGCGGGTGCCGTCATGGAACCACACCCTCGGGGCGTGGATGTGTGTGGGAGCGCAGCAGCGCAAGCAAAGGGCGACTGGAGGACGCAGACGACTATATGGCCGCTTCTTCAGTCTACGCTGACGGTGCGAGACGGGAGGGCGCTTGTTGTTGTCAGCTGGTCAGATGAACCACGGGAGCCGTGCCTGCATGGGCCTGATCCCAAGCGCGAGATCGAAGTGTATCTGGCGGCTGCTCAGCAGCCACCTCGCGCATTATTGTCGGCTTCTGCAAGCATCGCATGCTGACTGGTGGTGCCCAGACGCGGAAAGGAGATCAAGGCCGGGGGGAAGGCAGCGGAAAGAGACGGAAATGATGTGTGAGAGAGAGAGAGAGGAAGAGAGACGAAGTGCTTGCCCTGGGCGCACTGGGCGAGTCGGTAGTTTGGAATCCATCATGATGACGTTAAGTTGGTTCCTCTTCCTTGCTCCTCTGCGATTGTGCGACTCCCGGGGCTTTTGATTGAGCAAGTCGTGGATTTTCCTGCCGCCCCGCGTCCCTCAATCAACCCCCGTCTTGCCCTCGACTTGCTTCTTCCTCTGCTCTGGTGCCCAAACGCCGCGCCACGACGCGTCCCAAGTCGAGCAACGGAGGGTGTCTGTGCCTGGTTCGCGGACTTGCTTGGTCCTGTTCATTTACGTAGCGGCGAGTAGGTGAGATGGAGATGAGATGAAGAGAGTTCAGGGCTCGGACATTGCGCATTCATTAAGCATGGAAGAGTTTGGTCGCAGTCAAGTCGCTGCGCTGCGAGGAGATTCGGCGCGTGCGACGCGTCCTCCCACGCTCACCTGGCCGCGGGTTCGGACTCTGATTCACCTTCTGAGCAAGAAAAGAAGAAGACTGCGAAGGTGAGGTTCCGATTCGAATCGATTCATTACGCTCAAGAAAACGTGTCCACCCCTGCGCTGCTGGTGTTCTGTATGTGTGCTCCCTTCAAGTCGAGTCGGAGAAGATCCCCTGCGCGCGCCGCAACGCGGCGCGGATGCTGTCACGCTCCTGACTCCTTCCTGCTACTTCCTGCACGACGCCGCTCGAATCGGACATTGCAAGGACCATTGTGGGTCTACTGTATTGGCATCAGTTGCGCACCTCGTCACTCTGCTTGAGTGGTGCCGTCTGTGCCCTCCATACACGACGTTTGAACATCGTCCGCTTTTCCGCCTATCGCCCTTCTCCCTCGACCACAAAAGCCTGACGCACCGTCTCAGGCGCAAGTCACTGTCGCGCACCGCGTTAGCGGATTGCCCGACCTGCGTCCAAATGCTCGCATTCAGACCCAAAGAAGCCTAGCCGCATCACACCACCCCTCACTGCCGCAGCTTCACGGAGCAAGATCGCGTCGAAGACGACGACTTGATTATTATTATTTTGTATCATTTTATTTTACTTTATTTTGCTTATTTTATTTTTTCTATTTTTGTTCGTGCCTGGCCATTATCCTTGTGTCCACCCGGTGGCCACTCAAAAAAAAGTGCAGTACGCCGCGGCAGGCCTGGATAGGCTGCGCCCCTGATGAGCGTCAGACGCGGAAGCGGGCCGCGCAAAGTGAACCCGCCAAATCCAATCGTCGCGGCGGTTGCAACCGCGTCACAACAGTCACGTCATCCGATGTGGGCCATCCTGTCATTAAAAGAAGTCCCTGACCATCGTTCCTGAACCTTGACCGCTCCATCTTTCCTTGGCACAGCGTAGCTCAGCAAAAAAGTCAGCTCTCTGAAGGTCAATTGCGCAACGAGATTCGCCCAAATCTCAATCACACTCTCGCAACCTGCATGTATGCACCGCGCTCAGCGTCATCACCTCCCATCCATGCCCCGTCTGGCGGAGACTTGGGCCGCACCGCACCCACGGATGTTCCCTGAGTGTGTCATGCCAACGACGGACGAGCTGACGGCGACAAGCAATCGCGCTGACTCAACCCCGTCCGACGCAAAGCCTTTAGGAAGAAATGAGCCCGAGGTCACACCACTCCGCGCACCATGGTACTCGAACACCATCTGCGCCTGACGTGCAAGCCAAGAATAAAACTCGCGGATGCGCTAAACAGGTTCGTCGGCAAGGTAGAGCATCCGCAACATTGAAGGTTGTATCCGCCCCTCCCCTCCCCTTCCGCGTCACGTCCTACGGCCTCGGTACACCCCACTCGGCGCAACGCATCAACCGCCTCGTGCAAAGCCGACCGAAAATCTGAGCCGCACTTGGGCGACGGTGCACGCAGAAACTGAGACGCCGACATCACACAAGTCATTGCGGCCCGCCGTAACGCTAACACCAATGCTTCCTCGCTATCCTCTGCACCGTGAGCCAAAGCTAGTCTTTATTTGGAGAACGACCCCTCAGCGACGCACACGGCATCGCAAAGCGCCTGTCCTTGCCAAATCAATGCTTTGTTGGAGCGAGCATAACTCAGGTGGCTTCGTCAACGGCAGCCTCCCTTTGCGGATCATCCATGCGCCCGGCTTTCCTTGGCAGAGCGTCACAGGCTGCGGGTTCCCACGAGCACACAGTCGCCATCTGCCTCTGATCCAGTCCGCTTGCCTTTGGAGCGTCGTGCTGAAGCACGACTCACTCTCATTTGTCCTCCGCCGTGTTGCGGTCTGCGGCCCACTTGCTTGCCAGGCGTGCGTGCGAGGGAGGCCTTTGTTCCACACCTCGGATGCGTATGTCGATGTCGGCGTACCTTTTCCCAGCCCCTCCGCCTACACACTGCGCACAAAGGCAGACGACGAGAGACCGTCACAACGGCAAACCTGTTCTTTTTCGCTGACGAAGATCATCACAAGACAGGACTGATGCCTCACGGTAACGGGTGCGACTGGATCTGGGAACACTGCCGTCTCTTGTGCGCCGAGAGATGGACAGGCCTTTTCTACTTTGGCCATCCCTTTCTCCTTCTTCGCGCTTCTCGTCCATCTGCATCCTCACATTCCTTGTCCAACTCCATCGTCGCAACCCATCTTCGTCACAGCCTTGTCACCGTCCACATTCCACGCACCAACAACACCAACATCATGGCGGATTTGCACCACCTCTCTCAGAACACCAGTGTTCACAGCGAAGAGGAAGACCCTAACGTCCTCTTGTTGTCCTCACAGGAAGGATCTGAGGCTGGCTCCCAGGGCGACGACGGGGGGCAGGGCGATGACAGCGGAGCAGGCGACCAGGCCTTTGGCTCGCACGAAGACGTGGACCCCGCGTACGCTGCTCAGCTGGCTGCACTCGACGAGGTGAGTACGGGACACACTTGCCAACCAGCGCAGCAATGATGACTAACTATCCTGCCCAATCGATGCCCCTTTCGCCCCGCGCAGCCTTTTCCCTCACTGGCCCACCAGACCATGGTTGGATTCGCCTGGACGCAGATCCAGCTTGGGCATGAGGCAGCCAGCAACCAGCTCCTAATTGGCCTTTCTGCTCTCGCTCAGAACGATGCTGAGCGACAAGCCTATCGCGCAGAGCTGCAGGAGCGACTGGAGCGGTGAGTTTTTCGGCCTTTGCCACGCTCTCCACCCCGTCATCACCTTGCAATCAGCTGACGCTGCTCCCCTTCCTTCACCACTTCTACCAATAAATGACAGCTCCGAGGCTAGGCTGACGCGCTTCGGTCAGATCACGCCCGTCGCCATAAACGAGCAAGCCTGGGCAGAGCTCCTTGAAGTCGGCCTCCTCGGTGAGCAGGGCCCTCACCCTGACGTCACCGCAACGGCTACACCCACCAGCACTTTTGCGCGCGGCGCAGGCCGCGGTCGAGGCGGGCAGGGTCGAGGGGCTCGCGGAGGTCGAGGCCGAGGTCGCGGCGGAGGCGGTGGGAACGATGGGAACAGTGCCGGCAGCCCAGCTGTCCAGTCCTCTGCTGCCGAAGGAGGCGGGAGCGCAGCCGGCAGCGTAGCTCCCCATGCCTAGTCACCCGTCAGTGCCACGAAAAGCCCCGCGTCTGGGACTCGCACGCCAGGAACCAGCGGCACCCAGGCGTCGGGAAGTGGACAAGACGCAAAGCCGTGATCGCCCAACTATGGCGGTGCTGACCATGGAAGAAGAGGATAGGAGACCCGACGCATCTTTGTACCATCTCTCGAAAACACGCACTCTCACGCTCACTTGGATGTAAAGCGACGGTCAGAAGTATCGGACTCGCTCATGCCTCGACTTGACAACAACAATGAAAAGTATGGGGAACAGCACGCGTGAGGTAGTCTGGACTTGCGTTGCCCTTTCCATCAGCTTGAGTTGCGCAAGGTTGGCGGGTGCATGCCTAGAGGCCGGATGGCGATGACATAGCCCCGTACACGACGACGGACTCATTGTAGCGAGATGACCAGTCAGGCGAAAGTCATTCCCGCACCGCCTGCTCCATTCGACTCACAACATAATTCTTCTACGACGTCGCTTGCAAGTGCAAGAGCGGGCGCACCACGTTCGGGGCACAGGGCGGTACTGCGCTCCTGGTGTATCCGCCTAAGGCGCCGGCGACCTCAGCCTCGCTGAAGCCCTTCTTTCCTCGACGACCGGCGCCTCCGTTGCGTGAAGGACCTGGACCAAGCTGAGCGGCATACAGTCATCACCACGACGAGGACGACGTGGCATTTAGCCAGGCCTTTCTCCGTTGCGGGATGGGAAGACAATGCGTTACGCCAAGCGTGTCGGGTCGCGGGCGTGTGGTACGGTATGAAGTAAGCGCGGTGAGAGTGCTCCCGCTGTCACGTCAGCTCTGATTCCTTGAGCCTCAGAAGCCAAGTCGCTTGCCGCTGGACGGCAAAGGTGTGAGAAGTCAGTTGAAGTCGCAGAGGAAGAGAGCCGCTGCAACGGCCAGCCATATGTTCGAGGTCAGAGCATTGAGCGGCGGGTCAAAGCAGTGCTTCTTGGGTAGCAGCATAGGCGTACGGTTAGCAGAGGCCAAGTCGTGGTGGGGCCGTTGGGACGATTCACGCCGCTGTTGGCAGCATATGTCCCTAGGTGGTCCGCGGGCCGACGCGGTACACCTGTGCAGAAGACGCGACCGTAAAAGAGGGCGCAGAGGCACAAGCTGGCTTAACGGATCCCGCCTCAATGACTGCTGGACAGCACGGCAGCCGCGTTCCGGAACCGCGCTGGGAGTTTAACATTGCCGCTGCGCTGTCGGAAGCCAAGGAGCTCGCCTGTCTTGGTCAAAGCAGTGCGCACGACCCCCGTGGCATCAACGATACCCCTTTGCAGCGCTGCTGTCGGGGAGCCACGGTCTACGATGGACGGGAGGTACAATGCACAACGTCGGGCGGTGGTATGGAAGGACAAGCGTACGCCCGCGATCAAAGCTCTCACCGCAGCTTGCTGCACCGACGTCCGCTTGGCTGGCCACTTTGTATATCGTTCACTGTACCGTCGACCGCTCCACAAAGGTTGTAGGACGGCAGACGGCCGCTGACGCTTTGGGGCTCCCTTGTGCAACAAAGGAGGTGCCGCAGAAGCGTGCATTTGATTGAGCGTGTGCGCGAGGGCGCGCAGGGTGTGGTGCTTAGTGGTGGTGGTGGTGTTTGTGTGAGGGTTAGGGAGTGGGTGTCTCTGTTAGTGGTGGTGTTTGTGTGAGGGTTAGGGAGTGGGTGTCTCTGTTAGTGGTGGTGTTTGTGTGAGTGTCA
>RRYC01000412.1:0-10352 GCA_004016185.1 Quambalaria eucalypti
CCCCCTTTGGGCTTGCCCAACAGCCCGGCAATGTCCTTTTGCCCCCCCCCGCTCATGGCCTTGCCCCGCCCCTTGTGCACTGTCCGAATCCGGGGGACGGTCAGCGGGGGGGGCGGCGCCGGGGGGGGGGGGGGGGGGGGGGGGGGGGAAGGGGGGGGGGGGGGGGGGGGGGGGGGGGGGGGGGGGCGCGGTGGCGGATGGTGGGTATGAGATCGTATGCTATGGTTGGGGAGGAAAGTGACGCTCTACCCTGTGCCACCTCTGTGCCATTGTCACACCCACACTCGACTCTTTCTTTGGTCGACGCTTCGCACAAGGCACGCGCCCCTTCCGACCCGATGCTGAGCGCGCGCCGCGACACGGGCAGTTGGCCGTATGTGCATACGACGAGCGAGGCGTGGAAAGCGAGCAAAAGTGAAGGAGGTGGGTTGTTGGGTATTGTAGGTGAGCTGACTGACTGGGCTGACTGAAGTGACTGATCGACTGACTGACTGATTCATTGACTTGACTGCATCGTCTTGACGAGGCCATTCGTCCAGGCTCGCCTTGCCTGCCCCACCCACGCCGCGTCTCCATTTCCGTCTTGTCCCCGCCCCGCCCAGCCAGCCAGCCAGCCAGCCAGCCCGTCGCGTGTCCCGCGGGCCCCGGCCCCCGCCCCGCCCTCTTTCTTCTGCTCTGCGCCCCGCCCGCCCAGTGAATTTCCCTTTCCGCCCCGCGCACGCGCGTGCGCGTCTGCCCTTCCGTCACGCAGCACGGCCAGTCCGCCGCGTCTGCTTCGCGCTTTTGCTCGCTCAGTCCGCCCGCGTGTCCCCTCCCCTGCCCCGCGTGCTGCGTCCTTCCGGGCCGCGAGTCAGGCAAGCGCAGGCAGCCAGGCGCGTCGCTGTCCGCGCGCTTCCGTCGGGGCGAGGGCGAGGGCGAGGGCGAGGAGGCCAAGGCCAGGCTGGGCGAGGGCCAGACGTGGATCGACGGACGGACGGACGGACAGCCAACGATGGACTGCGACTGCGAAGGAATCCATCCATCGACGCATCGCCCGACCGATGACAAGGACGTCTGTACGTGCGTATCAATCATCCCGAGCCTCGAGGTAAGAAGGAAAGAAAGTCGTAGCAAAAGCGAACGAAGCGCGGCCCCTCCCCCTAATGTCCCCCATCATCGCCGACGCCGACGCCAACGCCGACACCCACGCCATTCCCCCACGACGACGACGAAGCTTTCGCGGCTAGCAAAACGACACACTCCCGATACGCACACACACACTCGCAAACGTCCACGTCCACGCACACGCACGCAAAACAAGGTTAGCCGAAAGCCACAACAGACTGCGCTAGCTCCACTGACTAGACGCGTCGCCGTCGCAGTGGCCGGCCTCTTGCTCCCTAGAAGGACGACGAGGCGAGCGAGTGGGTGCGCCCGCATTCACCCCCCTCTAGGTGCTCTCTGGATTCCTTTGTCTCACCCCGCCCATCCACGGCAAGGAGTGGCACAAAGGCCGGACCGACCGAAATGCCTCCGCTCAACTTTGTCGCGGCGGCGCACCCCACTCGCACGCACCACCACCACCACCACCCGGCTCCGGGTCGCGAATCATCTGCTTCCGTCGGGGCTGCCACGACGACGACGACGACGACGACGACGGCGACGATGTCAGCACCTCATCATCAGCAGCAGCATCAGCATCGGGGAGCACCAGCACCCCGGAGAAGTCTGCAGATGCGCTCCAAGGACGAGGGCATATCATCATCATCCTCTTCGTCTTCTTCACCATCCCATCATCCACTTGCTGCCCATCCTCACCCTCATCATACGCAGTCACTCGGCCACGCCCACCACGTTCACACACCCACTTCGCTCCCCTTTGCACGTCCACTGGCTCGCCATCCCCACCCACACCACCACCCTTACTCGGCCGCACGCTCCTTTACCTCGTCCTTTGCTCGCTCCTCGTCGGCGTCGTCCGTCTCGTCGATTTCATCTGCCGCGGCTTCGGCACCTGCCTCGACACCCACGTCCCCAGCCCGCGCCAGTGGTGACGCTCACGTCGACGCAGCGGACGGTGCAGTCGGCGCAGACAACAACAGCAGCAACACTATCGCGTCTACCACCACAACCTCCACGCCGGCAGCACCCGCACCCACGACGGGCACACGCTCCGCCGCACGCTCCAGGCTGGCACAGCTGTCGTTCAACGTAGGTGTACCCGCGCCTCAGCCCGCAGCAGCACCGCCGCCTCCGCACGCGCATGCGTATCCACATCCCGCGCACCCGACGCATACAGGGCACCATCACCCACAGGTAAACGTACACCACGTACAGGTACTACCACCACGCCAGCACGCGCGCGCCCTCCATACGACAGCACGGCGTCCTAGTCAGCAGCAGGACAGCAGCGACGACGACGACGAAGACGAAGACGAAGACGAAGACGAGGACGAGGAAGACGACGTCGAGGAGAGCAACAGCAAGAGTGGTAGTGGTAGCGGCAGTAGTGACGACGACGACGACGACGACAGCGAGAGCGAGGGCAACAGCAGTACAGGTGCGCGTGTCACGACGGCCAACCCACGTCCACGCAAGGGTGTAAAGGCAGGTGTAAGAATGTACAACGGCGCACACGGTAGTCCGTATGGCCCGGATGGCTCCATCAATGGCCAGTACCAGTACGGGTATCAGCAACAGAGCCAGCAACATGGGCTTCCACCCGCGCACGCGCACCCTCACGCGCTCCCTCACGCACAACCTCACGCACACCCACACGCGCCGTATCAGTATCCTCACCCGCATTCACGCCCGCACCCACACCCGCAACCGCACCCGCACCCGAATCCATACCAGCATCCTCACCCCCATCGCCAGCCGTACTCGCACCATAATTCACAGCAGCAGCAGCAGCAGCAGCAGCACCACTACTACGACGCGCAAGCCGATGCGGACAGTAGCAGAGCAAACACCGACAGCAACAGCGAAGCCGCAGCAGCAGCAGCAGCAGCAGCAGCAGCAGCAGCCGTCGCAGCCGTAGCAGCCGTCGCACCAGCCTCGCCCACAACGCCGCGTCAGCGTTCTCTTGTGCCCGACGCAGACGCCGTCGAGTCCGACTCTGCATCAGTATCAGTATCAGTCTCGCCCGGAAAGGATGACAAAGGGCGCAGCGCCGCCAATGCTGCCGCTACCGAGGGAGAAAAGGGGCGTAGGACGAGGGTTCCTCAGGGTGAGTGTCGTCTTGGCGGCGTGACTACCGCGTAACCACCGCTACCATCTCGTACTGATTCTCCGCATATCCCTCCCGCGCACACACGTCTCGCCACACGCACAGCCTGCGACTTGTGCCGCAAACGCAAGGCTCGCTGTCTTGAAGGCCGCCCAGCAGGTACCCGCTTCCCAGGTGACCCCGGTGAGACGTGCACGCGGTGCAGAAAGCAAAAGATGGAGTGCAGCTGGAGCTTCTTCTCCGAGAGCGGCCGCCAAGCTACCACGGCACGCAAGCGCAAGGCCAGGCTCAGCCGCAGCGATGGCGGCGACGATGACACGCCCGAGTATGGCACCCCTGACCCTAGCACGCCGGGCGCCGACGCATTACACCGCGACAGCGGCAATGGCGGCAGAAAGGTGCTAGCCCTGTCCACGACGCAGCGCCACCACAGGCACCATAGCAGTCATCATCGACACCGACACGGGGCTAAGCGCCACAAGACGCACCACGGCCAGTCCTCTCGTCGCAGCGTCAGCAGCATCGCTCTCCGCCACGCCCGACTCGACGACCTCGCGCGCGCCCACGAAAGCTTGGCCGCCCGCCGTCTCGACTTTGAGCGAGCACCGCCTGGCGTCGTCATCATCGACGGTAGCGAGAATCGTCCTCGGCAAATGGACAGCCAGAGTACGGGCGGCAGCCAGCCTCAAAGCCAGAGCCAGTCCCAGGGCCAGTCTCAAGACTCGCAGGAGTCGGTTGCCCTCAGGCGCGCACTCCAGGAAAACATCGACGCCCGGTCCTCCCAGGACGATGCCCGCCCGCAGCCCCTCACAATGGAAATGGGGCTTCCCAGCGAAGGCAAGACGCGCGATGCCTTCCTCGGTCTCAGCAGTCAAGAAAATGGCGTACAAGACCACGCCATGGACATCGATGGTGCCGCCGCCGTCGTCGCAAAGGAGAACAGAGTGCCCGCGCCTAGGACCATTGTCATCGACGGCGTAGACAGGCGAAAGCGTAAGCGCAGTCAGAGTCCGGGTCACGTCGGCACTGATGGTGATGGCGATGGCGATGATGCTGGCAACAAAACGATCACAGGTGCACTTCGCTATATGAGGCTCAAGGATGGCGAGCCCGGCTCCCAGGAGTTTCAACACGACTTTGGACCTGGAAAAGGCGTGGCCGTGGGGCCAAGGGACAATGCATTGCAAGTAACAAGCGCGCGCGAAGACGGTACGCAGCATACAGCCACAGCCGACTTGTACAAAAAGGTGGATGCGCTTCGCGACGACGAGGACGAAGAGCGACAACGTGGGGGCGTTGTAAAGGGCAGCTTGAAGCGCGACGGCGACGGCGAAGGCGACACGGCCCGCGACCCGCTGATGCTGTCCAGTCCCGTCCAAGGGCTGGTCGCAACGCCCCGTCGAGGGGGCGCCACCCACCTCGCCGCTGCGCAAATGTCCCCGACGCCGGCGACTGCTTCGAAGCCCCTTGCGCCGCCCTTTAGCTACGATGCGAGCCCGCGCCAGCAGCGATCTGGGTTTGCCCATGGATACGAGTGGGACTCGCAGTCACAGCAGTCGCAGTCGCAGTCGCAGGTGCAGGCGCAGCACGACGTCCAGTCGCAATCGCAGAGCGTGGCGCAGCGCGACCGCGACCGCGAGCACGCCGCCGAGCAACCTGTTGATGCCGCCGCCGCAGCCGCGCACCCACGCATGAGCCAGGGCGGAACGGGCGTCCCCTCAGACTCGCAGATTGGCGAGATCTTCGACCTCAAGGACGCGGGCCTGTCGAGTCAGAGTCAGAGCGTCGTCAGTCAGAGCCAAGGCGGGCCCAACACACCGTGGACCACCCCCGGCCGTCCCGCGAGCGCCGCAGCCAATGGGCACGCCAGCGGTACTTCTGCCAATGTCTTTGCCTCGCCGCGCGACCGCTCGTTGGAGCGTAAGCCCGGGGGAGGTCGCCTGGCGGGACTTGGTCTTGAGGGTACGCCGGATATCGACGAGGAGAGCGAGCTCAGTGGGAGTCAGAACCCTCGGCGGCTGCTCTTCCGACAGCAGGGGCAGGGCGCGGGACAGAGTGCGGGGGATAATAAAGCCAAAGGTCGGACTAGTGGAGCAAGCCAGACGCAGGATACCTCGCAGAGTGCAGGAACTACGAGCGCGAGTCAGGGAAGCGGGACCAGTGCGTTTTGGCAGACCCATGCGCGAGCGCACCACCACCACCCCCGCGTCAGCGCCGGGTCAGCTTCGGGCTCGGGTACGGGCTCTGCGTCCGGCTCAGCCTCGGCCGCCTCGAGCCAGAAATCCCCCGCGCTGGCACGTCTCCAGCGGGGGAGTCAGTCCCATGCACACGCATCCCCCACGGGACATACCCGCACGGCAACGAGCGTGGAGCGCGATGCCCTCCCACCGCTGAACCTCACGCAAGGGTCCGACGCAGATCCGGCAAAGGCCGTTGTAACTGAGGGATTGGTACTTGCCTGTGAGGGCGAGGACGAGGGTGCCGAGGGCGAGGGTGAGGGCGAGGGCGAGGGCGGAGAAGAGAATGGCGCAGACGAACCACAGGAGGAGAGTAAGCACAATGACAAGGAGAGCGGCGTCAATGCCAAGAGCATGGGGCTGGGACCGGGGCCGGGGCCTGTCATGTGGAGGACGAGCAAGGAGATTACTGCCACGGCCGGGGCGGGCTTTCCTAGAGGGACGCCAGAGGAGGAGGGGGAGTGGCTCTAGGCGAAAATTGGGATCGTAGCCTTCTTCATTCAGTCATTACTCACACTAGGTACACCACCACGCCCCGGCGGGCGTCACCTCGTACCCCCCCTCCTCATCTCGCTGCATCTTGCATCAATGCGCTACCTACCTACCTACGTTCCGTCTTTTGCTCTCCCCCACTTACTTACTTTCCTGCCGGTACTGTACTGTACTGCACTGTACTGCACTCAACTCTACCGGTAGGGAGGGAGGGATCCCCTTTTGTTCACGTCGATGTTAGTGGTGGTGCAGGTGATGGTGTTGATAGGCGAGCGTTCGAGATGTTCATAAGATTACGGAAATTGCGTTACCTACCTACCTACCTACCTGACTACCTGGACGCATGCCGAGCGGACTGACTGACTGACTGACTGACTGACGGCCGGCACTGCCTGCTTGCAGGAGAAGGGGGGCGAGGGAGGGCGATGACGGGACCACTCCCCAAGCGAGGTGGACGAGTCTCAACCACAGTTAGGTACTACGACTAGGGACGAACATGAGCACAGACTACCTAAGTACCTACATTGAGAAGGTACCTAGGTGGTACCTACTGTAGGTCGGCGGGCGTAGCGTACTGTCAGTCTGCGGCAAACCACGGAAAAAGTGGGGAGAGAGAGATAGCTACCTAGCGGGAAGGTCGCCCCGTGCAGCACGAGTAAGTAGCGGCCAGACCCGTGTGGGCGGGCGGGCGGGCGGGCGGGCGAGGAGAAACAGAGCCCTTGATGCGCGCTTTGACTTGACTTGACTTGGAAATAAAACGCCTGGACACGACAACGAGAGGGTAACCAACCACTTCTAGAGAAGGGGTGTGCTTCGCTTTGTGTTTGAGCCTCGAATTCGGACTCGGAGGGGGAAAGAAAGGCGGAGAAGGTTGCGCAGCGAAAGCAGTGCAGAGCAGGAGGGGGAACTCACACGCCATGGTAGGTAGGTAGGTAGGCACGGCCGGACGGGATTCAGTGGACAGTGTGGAGATAGCGATACAGCCGGACAAGAGGGACAGACGGACGAGGAGGTGGAAGACAAAGCGTGCCTGGACGATTCGCAGAATTCGAGTACAAGTGAGATTGCATTTCACGTGAGGGCGATGCAGGGTAGCACTCCAAGCGGACACGAGGCGCCGGAGAGTGAGCAGGAAGCAGGGTGATACCGA
Source organism: Quambalaria eucalypti (assembly GCA_004016185.1). Taxonomy (NCBI): domain Eukaryota; kingdom Fungi; phylum Basidiomycota; class Exobasidiomycetes; order Microstromatales; family Quambalariaceae; genus Quambalaria; species Quambalaria eucalypti. The sequence goes on from RRYC01000412.1 coordinate 7,088, forward strand.
AGGGGGTTGAGCTCGAGCATCGAGTGGGCTCGTTGGCGAGCCTTGTGGGTAGGTATTCAGACGGGGGCAGCGAACTGACGGAGATAGAGAGAATTGCTTACGCTTTGCGTTACGATCACAAACCGCTATCAATATGCGACTTGTTTCGAAGCTCGTGCGTACCCATCGTCGCATTCAGCCTGGGAATGGGCGTGGAGACAAGGAAATCTCCATCTCTCGCTTTCTTCGGAACTCTGAGAGCGTTCACGGACTCTCTTGAAAAGGAACTACAACACCATAACTTCTGAGGTTCGGTATCGCGTGAAAAGCCCCAAACACTCCGCTGCATCTAACCACATGCGGCCTGGTAAAGATGGGACGAAGACACGAGAGAACATTGGCATCAACAGCTGTTCTTGCTCCATCGTCGAGTGGAGGGATGCTCGCTGGCAAGATGCAACACTTGGGAAGTGATCCCGCTCAGGGAGGTGCCTTCGCTCCGTTCGTGGCGGGCCTGACTGCCAGGCAATGGGTGGAGCGAATCATACTGCATTCTGCCTTTGATCGCTACCTATCACACCTTGCTTGCAGAGGCAGAGGCAGAAGCTGCGCAATTGATCTGCATGTGTGGATTCGTGTCCTCGTGCAAGCCGAGGCGTGCTCTGACAAATGAAGAATGCTTGCGGCGCCCAGGATTAGGGCATCCAATGCGATTGTACGTGGGAGTCTCCCGGCACTTGGAAGACAGCAACATGACATTGCTTCTGCTGGCGGACGATCAATTTCCAAGGAACGTCTGGCCTGAAGTGTCGACGCAATGGACCATGGTAGCATGGCAGCGCTCCCTGTCTCTCCTTAGGTACTCCTGTCGTGATTCTGCCGTAGGTCTTGATGGGATTCGCTGGACAGGATCGCGTGGGTCGGTCCCACCGAGGCTGAATTTGAGTTCAGAGAGCGCAGCCCCCACTTTCAGAACGAGCTCGAAAGTCGCGAGACTGGACATACGACCGTCCGAAGGGTAGGATAGAGGTCCCGGGATCTTGCGGTCGTAGAGCCTCGCTGTTGACTGCGCAGTGCGCAAGACGCTGTGCCAGATGACGGAGAAGAGCCCGGGCAGTAGGTTTAAGAGAGAAGGGGCCACGAGCAGGTGGAGCGGCCCATTCGCTTCGCCTGATTCCGTTGACGTTCGCAGAGCCGTGCAGGCCGAAGCTCAAGACCTCGGTGCTTCCTCGGGTTGCCTTGCGGGGCTGTAGGAAACAGCGGGTCGCGAGAAGCAGTGCCAACAACAGCTGTATTGTGGTGTAGCCTAGCGACAAAGCGCAGCGGCCAGCGCATACCTCGATGCTCAACGAACGTCGAGACGTTGCTTCCCGCCGTGTGGGGGAAGGGAAGAGGATTTCGATTGCAATGAATGGGAAGGAAGTGCTGTGCCGAACACCGCCCACGACCACGTTCGTCGCATCTATTCCACTGGTTCCGCTCCCTCAAGCACGGGCTGATAGGTGGGAGGGCGTAGCAGGTTGGGTCGCAGAAGATTGCGAGTATCTGGCGGGCATTGACGGACGCGGGAACGTCTGGACGTTGAGAGAAGCGGCTAGGGGCCTTCCAGGTGCAGTAGTCTAGACACTGCCATTGGTCTTGATGCAGGCGCTCGTTGCCGCGTCTTCTTCCGCCACAGGTGGGTCGTTGACGAAGCTTTCCAAGTGGCCCTGTGGTTGAATGGGCAACCTTTGTCGGTGTCGATAAGGGAGAGTCGAAGAGCTTCGGTACCTTCGTGACAATGTCTGGTGCATTCGCTGCGCCGCACCCACTCGAGGCAAGGGCTATCGTGGCAGCTGCAAAGGGTCAGAAGGGAGAGGACAGTGAGGAAACTACGGTAAGCATTGTGAGCCTCCATGGTAGAGCTACAGAGGCCGGTGTCGAGGGCGACTCACATCTGCTGGTTGGCGAGCATAACAGGCACAGGACCAAGCAGCATTCACGAGACTATGACGCCTGCGAACGTTTGGCTATATTGGACAGGGATTTGACGACATTTGCGCTGACAGAAAACCAAATGACGGCCTCCAACCTATTCACTGGGGCGACGGCGATCCAACTCTGCTCTCCAGGACATCTGGCCCCCACTGACCGATGTCTCTGCGGAGCCTAGTGGAAGGAAGTATAATGCCTGAGCCGCTATTGTTCGAGCTCCACTTGCGCTTGGTCTGACTCGCGGTGATATTGGTGGGGGCCACGGGGGGTGAACGAGGTGAGTGAGCGACGTTGGGCAGTTGGTGATGGCTAGAACGAAGGTCTTGAAGCTCACCAGGGAGCAAGTACAGAGGGGGCCATATTAGATGTTGGGCAAGCCAGGGTGCCCACGCTACGAGCTGCGGGCTCGCTGACGTCCAGAGTACTTTGAGGGAAAGTCGAGGAGTGGCAGTGGGCGGCGAGGCCCGGGGAGCCGTGAGAATACGTCAAGGAGGAAGACATGGCGTTGTTTGGAGGTGCTGATCGAGCCAGGGCAGGGTATGAAGATGATTGGTTCCGTGACTTTGTGCCAGCTTCTACATCAAAAGAAGAGGTAGGAGCGGGATACTTGGGTGAACAATACACCTGAGAACAACACCAAAGAACAACACCAAAGCTAGTACTGTCAAGGCTACAAAATCATCGGATCGACAAGCGGCTCAGCCCTTTTCGGCACCGCCGAACGCAGGTCCTTTGGCGTTCACCTTGGCGTTCAATTTGCTTCCGTTTGGCGGTCTATCTGCTTCCGTTGGACACGAAATCTGACCAGACGACCTCAGCCTCCGCCCGGAAAACCCTTTCCTTCTCGAGATAGGCACCGGTGACGAAGACGAGGGGAAGCTCAAGACAACAACAACTTGCCATGGGAAGTGAGACCGGCTGGCTGGATGATGAACTGATTCGCAAGTCCTGGTTTTCCGCGGCAATCCTCGCTCCATCGCCTCTGGAAATCGCCGAGGCCACGCAAAGAAACCCGGTGCTTGCGTGCCGCCTGCCTGGCTACTCTGGTCGCTACTTAGCCGTGTGTCGGCAGTGAGCAGTGAGCAGCAGGGGCAGATGAGGTGATTCCTCTCGACACACAAGAACTCGCACGGGTGTACGTCAGCAATCTGGTGCTGGCGATGCTGGCGATGCTGGCCATGTCTCGTGCCGTTTCTCGCACACGTCCGGCCATACCAAGGCCTCCAGCGACCGAGATTGCAATGTGTGAGAACGAGGGGAATAGGGGCTGACAAAGGGCGCACAACGGCAGTGACGATGGGGGGGGGGGGGG
>RRYC01000413.1:0-23810 GCA_004016185.1 Quambalaria eucalypti
CCGCGCCCCCCCCCACAGAAGAGCGGGGGGCAAAGAAAAATGCGCCGGGGGGGGGGCCGCCCCCCTCTTTCTAAACTCCCTCGGGCGGGGAATAAAAAAGCGGGCGCCCCGCCCCCTGTGGTGGGGGGGGGGCCCAAGAGTGGGGGGCTTTGGGGGGGGGGGGGGGGGGGGCGGGGGAAAAGAGGGGCGGCGGGGGGGGGGGGGGGGCGGGGGGGGGGGGGGGGGGGGGGGGGGGGGGGGGGGGGGGGGGGGGGGGGCGGGGGGGAGGGGGGCGGGGGGGGGGGGGGGGGGGGGGGGGGGAGGGGAGGGGGGGGAGGGGGGGGGGGGGGGGGGGGGGGGGGGGGGGGGGTAGTGGGTCAATCGACGATACCAAGACCACTTGAGGTGGATATTGTTACCATCACCCACCCACCCACCTACCCACCACTCTACCATCACACAACACCTACCCACTCACCCAACCATGGCCTCCCGCTCTCTCCCCCGTGCCATCCAGCAGGTCCGTACAACGACGGGTGCCCCAGTAGGCGCGGCGCAAACAGTAGGCAAGGCAAGCTGACGCGATGCAACGCAACGCAACACACTACCCGCCCCCACCCACACCCCACTTGACAGGCCACCCGCGGCTACGCATCGGCCGCTACCGTACGCCCCCCTCTTAACCTCAATGGTTTGGCTGGTGAGTTCGGTGTGCGCGCGCGTGCGTTTGAAATGCGGTGGACCGGTGACTGACTAGCATGTATGCGCCCGTACACACGTCGTCTGTTCATCGATTCTCCACCAAACTACCTCACACATCACATCTATCGACCATACAACATCACCCACCCACCACTACCACCACTACCACTTCCACACGCCCGCTTCTCTGCGCTTCTCTGCGCACCAGGCAAGTACGCCTCGTCGGCCTACGTCGCTGCCCTGACCAAGAGCGAAAAGACGCTCTCGGCCGTCGAAAAGGACCTCCAGAACGTCCACGCAGCCCTCACCAGCGGCAAGGACGCCGCCAAGCTGCGCGACTTTGTCTCCAACCCCACCCTCTCCAACTCCCAAAAGGTTGCCGGCATCGAGCAGCTCATTGGCGCCAAGACGGACGAGATCACTCGTAACCTCTTTACCGTCCTCGCCGAAAACGGCCGCCTCGACCAGGCAGACAAGGTCGTCGACGAGTTTGCGCGCCTCATGGCCGCCTACAGGGGCGAAGTCGAGGTGACCATTGTCAGCGCCGCACCGCTCGAAAAGGCCCACCTGCAGCGCCTCGAGTCGGCACTCAACCAGTCCGACCTCGCCAAGTCCTCGGGCGGTAACAAGCTCAAGTTCAACCACAAGGTCAACCCCGCCATCGAGGGCGGACTCGTCGTCGACTTTGGTGACCGCTCCATTGACTTGTCCGTCGCCGGCAAGGTGCGAAGGCTCAATGCGCTTCTGCAGGAGAGCATCTGAGCGTGAGCGCGAGCAAGTCGAGCGAGGCGGGTGGGAAGAGAGGCGTGTAAGCGGAGCGAGCACGCTGCTAGTGGTGGGCAGTGCGAGGAGCGGCCACCCCGCTAGTAGCGGGCAGGACAAACGGGCAGTGAGAGGAAGAGTTGGCACGAAGTACCGGGTGCATATAGGCACCGCGCTCGCGCCCGCGCGCCCAAACACACACGCAAGTGAATGAATAGAAAATCATTCCGAGAACGAAAGAGCAGCGTCAGCGCAGACGGCCGCGCACAGGCGCACTAGTGGGAGAAGGGCTGTGGTCGACGACGTAGGCGCCTTCGTACACAACGTCGAGGATTGAAAGTCGCGTTGTGAGTCAGTGAGCGTCCATGTGTAAGTTGAGCGAGCGAGCGAATGAGCAAATCACCCAGCCAGTCAGACGATCATCAGCGTACAGGTAGGTACGTAAGTACCTCATCTGCATCGTAACACCGGTACACCACGGTATCCATTCCAAACAACGACGACGAAACACCCTTCCCTCCCCAACTCGCCTCGCCCTCAAAACCCCCTCCCCCTCACCTCACGCGCACACCGCGGCATCACCCCCGCAGCGACTAACACCTCGCCTACACCGAGTAACTCCTCCTCCCTCAGCCTTGAGCCCACCAGTTGCAGGCAGACGGGTAACCCCTTCCACCGCTGGGGCGCAGACGAGTAGAGGGATTGCGTGGCGCTGTCTTCTGGGCCGTGGGTATGTGGCGCTGTGCTCCCACGCTCAGCCTTACCTCCGTCCCCTGCGTGCTCAGTCTCGCTCCGCTCCACCTCGCCCACGGGAAAAACCACACACGGCCGATCCAGTAAATTGAATTGCGCCGTGTAAAACACGTGTACGGGCGGGATCGCATTATGCGGGTGGGAAGGTAAGGGTGCTACGGGCGCGATGAGTGCATCTAGCGCTTCGCCCTCCCAGAGGTCGGAAAAGGTCTCGCGGTAGGTCGTTTTGGCGTGCTGGAGGTGCATCACCTCGCAGGCGGAGAGGGGTTGCGGGTGTGGGTGCGGGTGCGGGTGTGGTGGCTGCGGCTGCGGCTGTGGCTGGGCCCGCGCCTTGGCCTCGCAAAAGGCGGTGACGAGGTTATACATCTCTGGCTCGCCGCCTTTTTCCGCGAGAGTGCGGTTCTCATTGCCGCCATCTTGTGCGAAGAGGGCGGCGCAGACGAGGCGGAGGGAGGCGTTGTCCATGCGTGGGGGCGGTGCCTGTCCCTGTCCCTCGCTGCCGCTCGGGCCGCCGAGAACTCCCCGCGACTGGTCCCAGTCTACGACGGCTACGCCCGCATTGCGCAACTGCTTTTCGACGTGTCGTAGTGCAGCGAGAATGGGCGGACTGGGACGGACAATCCCATCAGTCCACTGTATCCCCACGCGCAACTTCCGTGGTTCCCTCGTTGCGCTCGCACGGAAACGGCCCTCGTCCCACGGTAGGGGGTGCACCGTCGTATCCCTCTTCCAGGGCTCACCGTTTAGCACGGCCTTGACGTACAGTTGGAGCACCTCCCAATCGGGCGTCATGGGTCCAAGGACGGAGCGTACACTCTCGAAGCCCACGAGGGTGTTCGCGCTCCCGCGGTAGGGCAGTCGCTCCATACTCGGTCGGAGACCGTACACCCCCGCGTGACTCGCAGGCACACGGATACTCCCGCCTATATCGGAGCCTGTCCCGCAGGGGCTACCCCTCAGCGCGAGGAGCGCCCCTTCCCCGCCGGAAGACCCACCCGCCGTAAACGAGGTATTGAAGGGATTGACCGTGCGGCCGTAGACGTAGTTGTCTGTTTCAGCACGCATGAGACTCTGCGGGACATTCGTCTTGCAGAAGGGTATACCGCCTGCTTTCACCAGGAGCTGCACCAGGACGGCGTCGTCCTCTGCGGGAGGGGAAGACAGGTTCGCCGCGTATCCCATGACGGTGATGTACCCCCGTACATTACACTGATCCTTCAGGGAGAGGGGTAACCCATGGAGAGGTCCCAGGGGTGTGCCCTCGCGCGCGAGGTGCTCGTCTGCTGCCAGGGCGAGGGTCCGCGCGTACGGGACGAGGAACGAGACGATGCAGTTTGTAAGTCTGTGGGCGAGGGTCGCGCGCTGGAGAAAGGCTTCGAGGCAGGTGGAAGCGGAGAGTTGGGCTGTGGCGAGGAGGTGGAGCAGCTCGGGGACGGGGCGCTCCGTGACCTCGAGAACGTCGACTTGGCCCAGTGCGGAGAAGACGCGCCGGGGGACGTCGATGACGCAGTCCGAGGGGTACGCGCCTTCCTCGAAGGGACGCGGGAGGGTCGCGTCGGCGTCGACGTCGGATACAGGACGCGGAATGGTCTCCGTAGGGAGCGGGGAGGGTACCGTCGTCCACCCGGGGCATAAGTCCGCGTAGGGAGCGTCGTGAAGGTGGCGGTACTCCTTGGGGATGGTGGCGTACCGCGAGGCCTGGGCGGCGGCGACGCGCGAGGGGAGGGTGGCTAGTGTGGGCGGGGTGGGCGGGGTGGTAGAAGACATGGTGGGCGGCGTGGGGCGGTGGGAGCTAAGGTGGGTGTCTCACGAGGAAGAGGCCCTTTTTAAGATCCCACGCGGCGCTATGTGCCGTGCCGGCTCTCGCCCTCGATGAGCGTCGCACAGGCAGTGGGGGCAGGGTGAATCCTATCCAATTCACGAAAGTCAGATCAGTTCAGGACCAGGTCGCTAGCGTAGCGCGTTCGCTTCAAACAGCGGCAGTGGCTAGAGTGAATGTGTGAATGGGAATGTGAAATGTGGAGAGGGTGTGATTATTGCTGTGCGTACTCCGTGTGCCATGACTGTGCTGTGCTGCGCTACTTTATCTCGGCATTCACTCAGCCCGCCCGCCCGCCCGTCCAACTTTAGATTGCAAGACGCGGGCGGCGCCACGCCAAGTTGCTCTCACGCGTGTGTGGGGGGTGAACGGTGGGAACAATGATCCCGGCGCCAAGCAATCAGGCAATCACCGGGCACATCATCATCATCATCACACCAAGGGACGAAGTGACTTTCTTCAGGTTGATTGTCATTGCTCAAGTGCAGAAGCGATTAGAACGGTGCGGTGCAGTGTGGTGCAAGTACCGCTCCCGCCTAGAGGACAGGGTCCTGCACGGGCTTGGGTCCCTGTCCGCCTGGTCCACCGCGGGTGTCGTAGTCTGAGGGGGTGCAGTTGCAACGTGACAAGGAATGCTATTGGTCAGCATCGACGATTCGCGCATACAATCTACCTCGTAGCTTGCACACGCCACGCTACTCACCCTTGGGATCCAGACTAGCAGCCTGTGCCCTCCCTGCCGAGCCGCCTTCGTTCTGCTCGCCACTCTGGTTGGCGCGGATCCGCTGCTGCTCCTGTGCGTAAACTTCCTCGAGCTTGCCGCTAGCGGCCTTGGCGGCGGGACCGGCGTTGTTGAAGGTTTGTTCCATTGTGTGTGTGTGTGGTGTGTGGTGTGTGGGTGGGTGCGGTGTTGACGGGGAGGTATTGTGTTTGTATGTATGGATAGATGGGAATACTGCGAGTCGACGTCTCCATGCTCTTATATCCCCCTCTGCTCCCTCGTACATTCTCACCCACTGACCCTTCCACGGAACCTGTCCGAAGGAATCGAATCGAATCGAATCCACGCACGAAGCCAAGCTCCACTTCCACTGCACGCCGGCGAGCTCACCCCTCCCTCCCCGTCTTGGCCTTAGTCCTTCGTCCTTTGTCCGTTTGTCCGTCCGTCCGTACGTACGATGAACCCTCAGCACGCGCCCTGCACTGCACCCCCGCTGACTGTACTCGCCCACATACGCGACACGCACACTGACGGCCCACGCACGCACTCACTCGCATTCTCCCACAGGCAGGCGCAAAACACGCACGTGGCACATCGGCGACTAGAATACCTGAACTTGTACTTGTACTTGTACTTGTACTTGTACTTGTACTTGGATGCTGCCCTGCGCTGCCTGCGAGACAAGCGGTAAGATCCGCCATCCCCCCGTTATTGTTTTGGACCCTTTCAACTGCGTGTCGGAGATTGACGTCACGCGCGCGCGCAGGGCCACGGCCACGGGCACGGGCACGCACGCGGCGACTTTGTGGAGGCGCAGTGCTGTTGCAGCCCCCAGCCAAGCCAGGCGAGGGAGGGAGGCAAGGGAGTGAGGGAGGAAGGATTGACGTACAGACGAAATTCGATGCGATGCGATGCTTACAGTCAGTCAGTCAGTCAGTCAGTGAGAGAGAGAGTCACAAGCCACGATACGCACCTTGGCATCACCTCACCGCAAACCCGCACATCGCAGACCGCACCTTGTTCACGCAGAGTATCGCCCAGTAACCTCGCCCAGTCGGAGCCGAGGGGCACGCAGGCACGCACAGACCACACTCGGTACAATGGACGACGACGACGACGACGACGAGTACGACTATGACTCCAATGGCAACGACCACGACTCGCTCTTCTCCTCGTCACCACCACCAGAACCACGACCACCCTCCACGCAAATCTACACCCTCTCCCCACCCCCGCCCATCCCGGGACTATTCTTCCTCCCTTCGGTATTACCTCTGCATTTGGAAGAACGCCTCCTAAAGGCTATAGATGCAGAGGGGTACTTCCACCCGGGAGGAGGTGGAGATGACGCGGGGCGGGACCAGGCTATGCTCTTTGGGAGGACTCGGCGGCGGCGGCGGCGGCGAGGAGGGGGGCAGGGGGATGAGCGCGGAGAGTGGGAAACGGGTCTCCCACCTTGGGCGGACGACCTCATCTCCGAGTTGGAGTCCCTACTCGCTGCAGAGGACCTTCCCCACGAGATGATGGAGCTCCTCTTCCCCGCTATGCCTGCACTTCAAGCGGAGGCTTCAGCTGAGGCTTCAGCTGAGGCTAACTCCTCGGTCTCGGGCTCAGCAACGGCCTCGACTTCGACTTCGACTTCGACTCCGGGCGGGGGGAGCTCAGCTAACGCTTCGCCCCCGCCCCCCGCCCGCCAACTAATCCTCAACCGGTACCCTCCCCCCGCAGGTATCACCCCGCACATAGACCTCCCCCACCGCTTCGCCGATGGGATCATCGTCCTCTCCCTCTGCGCGGGCATTGGGATGCGGTTCGTCCGGGCGCAGGCGGGGGCCGACCAGCACCACCACGTTGAAGGTAACGCGGGCGACCACGCCGAAGATACCCACCTACTGTACCTCCCTCGTGGGAGCGTCCTACTCCTCAGTGGGGAATCTCGCTGGGCGTGGAAACATGGGATAGACGAGCAGTGGGGGGAGTGGGTCCTTGTGCGTAGTAGTGAGGAGGGGCGGTTGCTTGGGCTTGGGAGTGATGATGCGGGACGAGGAGGCGCCGGGGAGGGGGAGGTGGAGAGGGAAGAGTGGATGCACACGCACACGCACACGCACACGCACACGCACACGCCACGATTCGTACCCCGTCGGACGCGGACGAGTATCACGGTGAGGTTCTTAAAGGAGGGGGCGGACGTCGTTGGGGGGTAAATGGTGGCGGACGTACGTAGTAGCTACTGCGAGATGGTTGATAATGGCATTCATTCAGCGAATTGGGACAGCGAGCGAGTCCTGATTGCATTCTCTACGGGAACCCAGTTTAGTGCCCACCTGCCGCGCATACATCGTCTTGTAGTCCTTGCGCCGCCTCGCCGCCTCCGTCATCGCCGTCCTCACCTCTTCCACATCCCCATCAACTCCTTCCTCAGTTCCGCCTCACGCCTCTGCACCTCGAGACTCTCCTTGCTCCTCAACATCCCCAACACATCCTTTGTCTTTCCAAAGTAAATCTCTACAATCTGGTTCCGAATCTTTCCCTCCATCTCCTCGATGAGCTTCCCCAAATTCACGATATGAGACGTAGCGCCTTCGGGTGTGGGTGCCTCGCTTTCATTCTGCCGCGTGAGGGAGCCGGCGAGCTCGAATGAACCCACGGGTGGGGGCGCTGCGGCCGTGCGGTCCTCGCGCTCGCGGGTGTCGCGCCGCCCGAGGGAGAGCATCACCGTGCTGGTTAGCTTGTACGAGGCAGAACGGCCGCTCCGGTCGGGCGTTGACTCGAAAACGTGGAGAGAGTCCCAGAGGCCGAGGGTCGCGTTGGCGTTGGCGTCTTTGCTTGCAGAGGGGTCCAAGTCTAGCGGGCGGGCGGGGTTCAGTGTTAGTCGTCAATCTTTGCCGCGGGGATACACGCCACACTGACCCTTTTTGAACAAGACGACACCGGCAAATGCACCGTCGTCGAGGTCCCAGAGGTAGACGGAGGAGAGGCCCGAGTCGTAGTACCTGGCGGGCGGGGGAAGTGCGTGGGTGTATGTGCGTGTATGCATATATGCGTATATGCGTGAGTATTTGCTTTCGCTACTTTGATAATCATACACACCCCGCCGCCACACACACACCCAACTCACAGCTGCCTATACGTCTCCATCGCCGCCCCCATCCTAACCTCTAGGTCCCTCAACCCCCTACTAGGCTTCGTCCCATCCTCCAATGGCGGATCATACTCATTACTCCAAGGACTCCTCCACGAATCCCCATCCCGATTATAGTCGCAAGCGAGGTACTCTCTTCCCGCACCTGCCTTGGAGGAGTCTACACGCACGCGCAAGGGCTGGTCCACCGAGGAGTAGAGGTCGTCTGCGAGGGAGGGGCAGAGGGAGACGAGGGTGTCGAGGTTTTGGGAGATTTGAGAGGGGGGAAGACGACGGAGGAGGTCGAGGGAGAGGGAGAGGGGGTCGGACATTGTGGCAGTGGGGGGCGGACAGTTTGTGGTTGGCTGGTCGTGGATGGTTGGTCGGTAGAGAACAAGATGCCCGTCTGTTTGGCCGTCCACCCTATGGACTGCTTGGGTCCACCCGACTTGCTACTCTGCCCTGCCTACGCACCGCACCTACGCCCGCCCGCTCGGACCACCCACGCGCTGGCTGGGCGGGAGGCGTTGGCGTCTCGGATCCGAGGGCGCGACGGGTAGCATTACGTAAGCACGCCCAACCCTTGGTGATATAGCTTCCCGCTGTGCACAACTGTCCTTTGCCTTCCTCCTGCCTCCCATCCACTCAATTGCAATTTTGCCATCCATCTTCTCTGCTCCTCGAAACCACACAACACACACACACCCATGCGCGCCCTCAACACCCACACATGACCGTCTGCAAATACTACCTCCAAGACCGCTGCGTCTTTGGAGCCAATTGCCGCTTCGAGCATCCCGCTGATAAGCAGGCAGCCAGCAACCTCTCGGGGGGTGGAGGTGGAGGGTTTGGAGGTGGTGGTGGCGGGTTTGGAGCGAGTACATCTGCCTTTGGAGGTGGTGGGAGCGGCACCGGCACCGTAAGCGCATTTGGTACGCCCTCGCGTGGGTTTGGGAGCGCAGCACCACCACCCACATTTGGTGGTAGTGGTGGGAGTGGGAGTGGAGGAGGATTTGGTGCGGCTGCTCCCCCTGCCTTTGGCGGTGGGCAAGCGGGGACAGCGTCGAGTGGCGGCGGCTTCGGAGCATTCGGGAATAAGACGGCGACGTTTGGCGGTGGTGGTGGTGGTGGCACGACGTCCGCCTTTGGGGGAGGCGGCGGTCAGACGACGTCGGCATTCGGCGCACCCTCGGCATTTGGCGCCAGTACCAGCGCATTTGGTGGCAGTACCGCTCCAGCAACGGGCGCATTCGGCCAGCCGCAGCAGTCGGCGTTTGGCAGTGCGCGACCCCAGACTTCTTCTGCCTTTGGTGGTGGTGGCGGCAACAACAACAACAACAACAACACGACGAGCGCATTTGGCGCTGCACCCAGCGCCTTTGGGAGCAGTACCACTGCCACCCCCTCTGCTCCTGCTGCCGCCGCGCCCACCGTCCCCGGCCACGTCCCCGACCACTGCGCCCCCGGTCAAGCAAACCTCACCTCTGCCTTTCTCGACGACGACTTGCGGCTCAACCGCCCACTGTGGAAACTCACCTCCTTTGCGCCTGCCAAGTACGAGCCCAACCTCATCTCGGGGTGCGACGTCTCTCCCGAGGAGATGCGTCTCGCCGCCATGGAAGCGCATGCACGCGGCCAGCCACAAGAGTATACCCAGCGCGAGGACAATCTCGCTGCGCACAATGACTACGTCGTGCGTGGTAAACTCAATAACAAGTATGCCGCAGTCAAGGCCGCAGAGCAGAATCGCGCTAGTGCACTGGCTGCTATCAAGCGGGGACACCTCCCGCCGCTTATCCCACCTGCCTTTGACCCTAATGCACCTGCGCCTAACAAGCAGCAAGGACAGCAATCACAACCACAACAACAACAACGGCAGTCGGCATTTGGCAGTACCACGACGAACCCAGGCGGCTTGACTCTGCCCGGTGGAAACGCCACGACGAGCGCATTCGGTGGCACCACGGCCCCTACCAGCGCATTCGGGAATACCAGCAACGTCGGGGGATTCGGGGCCTTTTCCGGCGGCGGGGGCGGGGGCGGCAACGGTGGCGCATCAGCATTCGGATCCGCCCCGGCGCAACAAACCAGCGCCAGCGCCTTTGGGCAGCCCTCTGCTTTTGGCGCGGGCGGCGGCGCATTCGGTCAGCCACCAAGCGCGTTTGGGGGCCAGTCTGGGCAGTCCAGTGCATTTGGGCCGCCCAGTGCATTCGGGGCGGGGGCGACGTCCACTTCGACGCCTGCTAAGGGCGCAACGAGTGCATTTGGCGCGCCGAGTGCATTTGGGCAGACGAGTGGGTTTGGGCAGGCGAGTGCATTCGGGCAGACGAGTGCGTTTGGTCAGACGAGCGCATTTGGAGCGTCGTCTTCAACGCCGCAGCAGCAGCAACAACAGGGCGCATCAGCATTCGGCGGAGGCGGGGGCGGGGGCGGGGGTTCAGGTGGATTCGGCATGGAAACAGGTACGGGAACGGGTACGACGAGCGCATTCGGTGCACCACCTGCAGGACCCACAGGATTCGGCGCGTCCGCTTCGACTTCAGGCTTCGCGTCAGGCGCCACTCCAGCTCCAAGCGCGAGTGCGGGCTTTGGTCAGTCTTCGTCCTCCTCGTCAGCGTCGGACCCGTACGCCCCCCTCGCCCCGAAAGAGACGGACCTCCCCGCTGAGATTCTGCGGCTCTTCTCTGCTGAGGCGTTTGAGTGGGGGAATGTCCCTGGGGTGGAGCCGCCTGTTTCTGTGCGGTAAGAGGATGAGGGGGACGGGACGGTAGTGGGGAATTGTATTATAGTAAAAGAATGATCACCTGGGCGCAGAGCAACTCCAGCAACGCCTCCGCCTCCTCCTCCTCCTCATCATCATCTTCATTTGATGATTTGATGATTGTTACCTACCCGTTCTGCTTGAGCCAGACGCCAAGCTCCATCCTCGCCTCGCCTCGTCACTTTGTGCGCCACGACGCCACGCCACGCCACGTCTTGCGCCAACTCGCATATGCGCCCACCCGCCGGTAGCGGCACGGAAACGGAACTGCCATGTCATGCCGTGCCATGCCATGCCGTGCCACGCGACCAGATAGCCGCCGGAAGTACCTCACGCCGTCAGAATTTGCAGATTGCTCTCTTCTTCGTGTGGGCGTCTGTGCGTCTGTGCGTGGTAGGATGCACGCCGAGGGGCATGCGTGGGGGAATGCGCGGTCAGGCAGCTAGGTAGGTACGGGCGGGTATTGCATGGTGCTTACTGTGCTTCAGTACTTGCTTATTGTACTCACGTTTGGGCGGGCGGGGAGGGTCGTACGCTGCGAAACCCTTTATATACCCGTCGGTTACGCGACGAGAGGGAACCGCGTTTCGTTCCCAGCCTCTTACCGAAACACCCGCCCATTGTCGACGCCCGCCATGCTCCCGCTCACGCCCTCTCTCCTCCTCGCTGCGCTCTCTCTCCTTCCCTGCCTCTTTCAGAGCGCCGAAGCAGCCGCAGTCGAGAACCCTGCCGTGATCCCCCTTGTCCGCGTGGCCCGCAGCAGCCCATCCACGCCGCGACGCCACCACCACCACGGCCGCCACGGCCGCCTCTTGCGGCGCACGGACCTCACCACGCCCGAGGCCAACTCCTGGGCTGTGCCACTCACCGTCGGCGTCTCACAGCTCCACGTCCAAATGGACACGGGGTCCTACCAGCTGTTCCTCGAACCTGGGAAGTACAAGCCATCTGCCTCGTCGGAAAACCTGCACGAGACTGTCCAGTCGTGCTATGGCGTAGGCAGCGGCGACGATAGCGGGGACTCGTGCATCTCTGCGGCGCTGTATAATGATAAGGTCACGCTCGGCGGGCCGGGAATCACGACGGTCGCCACGTTCGGTACGGCCGAGAAGAGTATTGGCCATGTGGGCGACGGCTTGTTCGGAATGGGACCCTACGATAGTGCGAACAAGCCGAATACGCACAACCCCATTAGCGCGCTGAAGTCCAGCGGTACATGGAAGGACGAGGAATTCGTCCTGGACTTGCGTCCCTCGGGGGGGACACTGACGATGTCTTCGCCCAGCGACAAGTCCTTATTTGGTTACACGCCCTTCCGTGAGGGTGCGTACGTCATTCCAGGCGCAATCAATGGCCGCCCGATCGCCGGTCTGTTCGATACCGGCGCATACACCACCTCCGGGAGCACCTCGGGCGTCAAGAAGCTCGCTGCGGAGCTAGGTCTGCGCGTCACCGACGATGAAGTCTCGCTCATCGTCGGGCCTTGTGACTCCCACCCTAAAGTCGTATTCACCTTTGGCGGGGTGCAGGTTCCGCTCAACAAGGACGCAATCTGGCAGGAGAAGTACGATGAAGAGGGGGATAAGGGGCTGTGCGTCATGGGTATTAGGGGGTACAAGGACGTACAGGACTCGGAGTGGAACTTTGGGGCGGGGATATTCCTTAGTGCACAGGTAGCATTCGATCTCAAGAATGGGAAAATTGGGGTCAAGGCCAAGTGAGGTGCGGGGGTGAGGGAGAGGTGGCGGTGGCGGTAGGGGGGGGCGGGGACGGGAGTAGGTGCAGAAGCCCCGGGGGCGGACAGCAGTGCTCAATGACACGTCGTTCGTTACCTTCCGTTGTCACTGCCACGCTGGCCCGCATGCAAGCGTCGTTCACTCCTGTTCGCATGTCATAATCTTCAAAGAAAGGCGTAATCAACTCTACGACGCGTGTGTGTGTGTGCGCCCACGAAACATCGAGCGGACGAGCGAGCGAACCGAGCAGAAGCCATGATTTCCGACTGCGGGCGCCGAGCTGAACTGCGTTGCGGCGCTTGCGTACTTACATAGGAGAGTAAAGTTAGCCTTCCCCGCATCACGCCACCCGCCACTCCCACACCCTTGCGCGTAACTAGCCATACGACGCAGGACAGGACGACGCAGGTACGACTTCCCATGTGCGAGCGGACCATGTGCGAGCGGACCATGTGCGAGCGCAAACGGAAGGGCAAGTGTATGTGCATGTTCCGATGTGGCGCATTGCGCTTAATTACGCGCACGTTTCGGAGAAAAAATCGGGGGTGGGGGATGGGATGGGTTGGGCAAGTCGGGGAGGGCGGGCCGAGGAGGTTCCGGGGGGGATGGATCGGGGTTGGGGCGGGGGGCGGGGGTGGGGCAATTGTATAAGAGGCGTGCATTTGTGTGCGAGGCAGAGAGTATACCCAGATGTTCGCCCATCCTCTCTCCCTCCCGTTTCCCCCTATTGACCCTCCATCCAAAGCCAACCACCCGCCCCCACCCACCCACTGTCCTTTTTCGTATTCCCTCTCCACACCCACATCCCTTGTGTCCCCTCCACTAAGTCATCACTCTTTTCTCGCCATGTTCCCCCGCCTCACCTCCCTCCTCCCCTTTCTCTTCCTTTCCCTCTCCCTCTTCACCGCCACCGCCACCGCCACCGCGCACGCCGGCGGCGCGCACAAAGCCGTCGCTAGGGCGCTAGCGGGTAAGAGTCTGCCTGTCAGGCGTTGGACCGGCGCAGGTCAGCGACCTCCCCGGAAGGTGCGACCCCGAGGGGCGGGGGCGGCCCAGAAGCTGGAGCACACTGACTGGGAGTGGGGAGTGGATGTGAAAGTGGGGAAACGTGAGTTTTGCGTGCGGGGGTACGGCTCCTATTTTCGCTCGCTCGAGTGCTAACCCGTCCTCACCATCCAATCCCTCGCAGGCACCCTCACCCTCGTACTGGACACCGGCTCCCCCCGCCTGGTCCTCGATCAGGGGACGTACATCCCTACTGCGTCCTCGAAGGACCTGCGCGTGACCGTCCGAAACGATTACGGTTTCGGCAGCGTAGCGACGAACCTTATCGTGTTCCTCTACGAGGACGACGTCACCATCGGTGGTGTGACGGTGCGTGCCGTCCTGGGCGAAGCGCAGGAAGACCTCTCCTGGCTGCATGCTAAGTCTGCGCATGGCCTCCTGGGGATTTCGCCCAGCGACAACACCGGCGCGCCACCGGGGCACCATAACGCCCTCGTTGCCATGGCGAGCTCGCCGCACTGGGACGGAGAGTTTGTCGTGGACTTGCAGCAGCAAACCGGTGGTAGCGTGACTTTTGCCAGTCCAGCGGATAAAAGCCATTACAAGTACGCTCCCTCGGCGAAGGACGCGTGGTCCATCCAGGGCAGCGCTTACGGGACGCATTTCCGCGCCGTCATCGATACGGGTTCTGCACCCCTGACCGCTACGACGGCGGGTGCTCTGCGCATCGCCAAGGCGCTGGGACTGCGCACCGTGCGCGAAGACGACACCACGTACCTCATCGGGCGGTGCGACTCTGACCCCGGGTTCGTCCTCAACTTTGGCCCGGCGGGCGACGTGCACATCAAAAAGGAGGTTGCGTGGCAGTTCAAGCACCAACAGGAGGAGGGCATGTGCATCCTTTGCTTGCAGGGGAGCGATGGCGTGAGCGATGATTGGTGGGTCTTGGGTGAGTATCGGCGCGGTGCCCGTGGTGCGAACGCGAACGCGAAAAGGACTCCATTCGGTACTCACTACGCACCATCCCTCGACGCTCTAACAACACCCGCACCGCACAGGCGACCCACTCTTCCTCAGCGCCTCCATCGCCTTCGACTACAAGAACCGTCGTGTGGGCTTCAAGCCCAAGTAATCGGCGGGCGCAGTGTCGTGGTAGCATGCACGCGCACCCAGCTTGCCGGAGGTAGCAGTGGCGCAAACACACACGCAAGTGCGCGCCGCAGAGTGGACATCCCTTGGTGGCGTGCGACCTGTCAAATGGAGATGCAATCTAACCCCTACGACTTTCACTCTCGCCGGTGGCGGGTGCAAGCATCATCGAAGTTCTGGCAAGGGCGCTGCAAATCTGGGCGATGATGGTCGATTCTATTCGTTGCGTTGCGGTCGTGCCGTTCAATGCTATCTATACATACCACGTCACGTACATCATTCAAAGGCGGGAGTGGGGGCGGGGGCGGGGCGTGTCATAGCTCGCCCTGCTCTTGCCACTACCCCCCTCTGTCCGCCTTGGCGTGCCCTTGCAACCCACTCTGTCCGCCCCGGCGTGCTCGCCTGCCGGCTCGCACGCTCAGATCTGCGCCGCCACGAGATCAAAGTACCGCCCCTTTTTCGCGATGAGCTCCTCATGACTCCCACTCTCCACAATCCCCCCATCCTCAACAACATGAATCACATCCGCCCCGCGAATCGTACTAAGTCTATGCGCAATGGAGATCGTCGTGCGCTGACCTTGCCTACTCGCCTGGTCCAGCGCGCGCTGCACCGCCTTCTCACTGGGAGGATCCAGTGCGGACGTCGCCTCGTCCAGGCAGAGGATGGGCGCCGCCCCACCCCCGCGGAGGAGCGCCCGCGCAATACACAGACGCTGCTTCTGCCCCCCGGAGAGCTGTGCGCCCTTCATCCCCAACTCGGTGTCCAGCCCCTGCGGGAGCGTCGTACGGACAAAGTCGAGGATGCAGGCTTCCTCCAGTGCGCGTTCGAGCTCTGCGTCCGACGGCGGCGACGAGGAGGAGGAGGAATCGCTGGCACCGCCCTCGCACCCCAGGGAGAGGTTCCACCGCAGTGTCCCCTCGAAGAGGACTGGGTCCTGCGAGACGTAAGCCATCCCGCGGCGGAGCTCAGCCGGGTCAATCGCCCGCGAATCTACACCGCCGTACGTAATCGTCCCGCGCGAAGGGTCGTAGAAGCGCTGGAGAAGCGCCAAGATGGAGCTCTTGCCCGAGCCGGACGTGCCGCAAAAGGCGACGTGCGTGCCCGCCTTGATGGTGAGGTTGACGCAGTTGAGGGCCGGGTGGTGCGGGCGTTGGGGATAGCGCATCTCCACGTTCGTAAAGACGATGTCGCCCGATGTGGGATGGTGCGTGAAGGGTCCGGTGGGTGCCGTGTCGCCGGCCGTCTTTTCGCCCCCGTCTCGGCGCGCGTCACCCGCCTGCCATTGCGGCTCGATGCGAGCGATCCGGGGCTGCCTGCCCAGCCAGCTCTCGAGCGTAGAAAAGGAGCTGAGCGCGCGCGAGTAGTCTCCAATGTAGGTAAAGAGCCTACTGGCCGCAAACGAGCCAATGACGACTGCTTCGAATACAGCGTAGAGCGATGCAATGCTAATCTCTGCCTGGGAGAGGAGTCTTCCTCCCCAGTAGAAGCAGAGTGCGCTGAGGAAGAGGACCATGGCCTGTCCGAGGGCGAAGCCCGCCGCGCCGAATACGAGGAATTTGGTGCGGTGCGGATCGGAGCGCGCAGCATTGTCAAAGGTGCGCATCGTCTCGTACTCGCGGCCGAGGGCCGAGAGGGTGCGCACCGTATCGACTGCTTCGGCAATGTAGGAGCCGGCCTTGGCTGCGGGTTTCGCGGAGAGGGACTCGTATTTTTCGAGGAGGGTGACCTCTGCGAAGCCGCAGACGAAGAGGACAAAGAGCGGGGAGAGGGCCACGAGGGAGGCCTTCCAGGAGAGGACCAGGCCGAGGATGACGGAGCCCACGAGGTTGGCGAGGCAGAGGAGCACCTGCGAGAGGATTACGCCCGTGGCGGCACCGACATTGGCCGGGTGGCTGGAGACGGCCGAGGTGAGTGCGCCGCTGGCCGAATCCTCGTGGTCGAAGAAGCCGATTTCCTGGCGCAGGAGCGCGCCCAGGCCGTCGACTTTGAGCTTGCGGACGGTGGCCTCGGACGCGAGCTCCAGGAAAAAGGCATTGATGAGGAAGATGACGAGGTCGACGCACGCCAAGACGAAAAAGTAGGTCGACCAGTGCGTCGCCTCGGAGCGCATCCGTGCGTCGTCGCCCGAGATGCTCAGCGCATCGACGCCTTGGCCCGTCATCCACCCAGCCACGGGAAAGGACCCGCCGCCGGCGATGGCGCCCGCAGCGCCGATGAGGTAGAACCACTTTTGGTCGGCGAGGACGCCAAAGAGCTTGCGGAGAATGACGCTCCAGCGCGAGCGCGCAGCGTGGGGCGAGGCGGGGGCGGTGGGCGCAGTGGCGTGCGACTCGGCGTGCGACGCAGCGTCTCCTCCACGCGGCTTCTCATCGGTCCCAGCGTAGGACCCACGGCCGCTGCTGGCGGCGTCGCGGGAGTCGGGCGTCTGTTGGTCGTGCGCGGACTCTGCGTCGCCGCGCGAAGTCACGAGGTTGATTGGGTCGCCGCTCGAAGGACTTGCGACGGTATGGTCTGCCTGGCCTGCTGCGATACCGCCGCGACCCGAGAAGCTTGGGCGGAGCAGACGCGAGGCGACCGATTGCAAGTCGGGTCTGTGGTGGGTCTGCTGCTGGGGCTGCGCCGAGTCGGATGGCGAGGCGACTTCTGAGCCGGCGGCGAGTGTTGTAGACGGGCAGTAGGGCTGTCCGCCGCGGGAGCGAGAGCGGGAACTGGAAGGACGGGCATCGTCACCGGCGTCGGCGGCGACGGCGGCGTGCTGCGAGAGGGCCATTTCTCTAAACGTAGCGTCGCGGCGGTCAGGCGCAACGAGGTCCTCAAACGTGCCCTGGTCGAGGACGCGACCATGCTTGAGGACGACAATCTTGTCTGCCTGGGCAATGGTGGAGAGGCGGTGGGCGATGAGCACGAGGGTCATGCCTCGCTTGCGCTGCTCCTCTTGGAGCATGAGCTTGATGCAGTCTTCCGTGGCCGAGTCGAGTGCGCTGGTGGCCTCGTCGAGGATGAGGACCAAGGGCTGGCGGACAATGGCGCGGGCAATGGCGATGCGCTGGCGCTGCCCGCCCGAGAGGAGGCTGGTGCGTCCGCCGGTGATGACCGTGTCGATGCCCTCGGGGAGCTTTGCGACAAAGTCCCATGCGAGGGATTTTTTCAGTGCGTCGATGCACTTTTCGCGGATCATCTGGGTGCGGGCGCGGGTGGGCGCATCGGCAGAGGCAGCCAAGTCGACGTCGGGGCGGAGCGCCCACTGGGTACCTGTCAGGCCCGCCGCGACGTTTTCAAAGACGGACGCCGTGGAGAGCTGCGGGTGCTGGCTGACGACGGCGATTTGGGAGCGGAGCCAGCGGAGATTGTAGTCGCGGAGGTTGGCCCCGCGGAAGAAGACGTCGCCGGAGCCTACGACGCGGGGGGTTTTCTCGCGTGCACCCTTTTCCTCGGGGTCGGTCGGGGTGGCGGGTGTGCCTGTGCGTGCGGACGAGGTGAACCACTTGGACAGCTGCTTGCGGGGGGACTGGTCGCCATGTTCGTCCTGCTCACCCTCACGCTCCTCCTCGTCACCCTCGGGCAGGGGATCAGCGGGGTTGCGCCAGTTGCACGTCTCTGGGTCGTACTCGCGGAGGAGCAGTGCGGCAATCGTCGACTTGCCCGACCCGCTGGGCCCGACAAAGGCCGTGACCTTGCCGGCGTCTACGGACACGCTGACGTCGTCGAGGCTGCGCGTCTTGGGGCGCGAAGGGTAGGCAAAGGTGACGTTGCGCAGCTCAAAGGCGGGCGCAGCGGGGGCGCCGGTTGGACTGGCCTTGAGACCACCCTGGTGACGCACATCGATGCGCGGCTGACGCTCAATCTGCTTGCGAAGAAGGGCAAGTGCCGTGTAGCCCTCGTAGATGCCCGAGAGGTGTGGGACGGAATTGGCGAGGGCAAAGATGGACTGGAGGACGTTCCAAAAGGCGACGAGGACGCTTCCAATGTTGGCGCCGTAATTGGCAATGCATATGCTGCCGTACCAAAAGGCAATCGAGTACGTTGTATTGAGGACAAAGTAGATGGCCGACTGCTCGATGCCGCGGATGAGGGCACGGCCAAGGCCCAGTCGCTGGAGCTTGGCGAGCATGCCCTGTTCCAGGCGGCGGACCAAGGCCGGGGCCATGCCGAATGCCTGGACGATGCGCACGCTGGACAGGATCTGCTCGAGGAGCGAGGCGGCGCGGCCTTCGACGGCGAGGGCAGGCGCGCCCACGACGTCGGTGGCCCAGCCCAGGATGCCAAAGACGCAGACGGTGAATGGGATCAGGGCAAAGAGGAAGCCGGCCAGGCGCGGGAGGTAGATGAAGGAAGAGATGAGGCCCGTGGTGAGCGTAGACATGGTCCACAGCAGGTACGCCATCTTCTCGCCCAGGCCCACGCGGATCGTGGACACGTCTTTTCCTGCGCGGCTGGCAATCTCGCCGGGCCCTACGAGGTCAAAGAAGACTTGGTCCTGGACCAGGATGGAGGCGACGTAGGCGTGGCGCAGGCGGACGGTGAGGTTGTGGGCCGCCATTGAGACTGGCGGGCGAGCCCACGAACATGGTGGGTGCATAAGTAGCGGATCGATTAATGAGAGTGAGGAGGTGATTGGGTGATTGATTGAATGCGTCATTCATGGAGTGAGTGGGTGAGTGGGTGGTCAGTTGACGCTGTCCACTAGCATACATGCTACTATCCGCACACGCCACGCCCTTGACTCACAGCACGTCAAGAACAACCAACACAAACACATGGCTGCAAACCCACACAGTGCCATGATCCAAGCAACCTGCTGACTCCTGAACAGAATCTCATCATGTCCTGCATCAGGTTCGGTAATGTGCTTGGACCAGTATCCATAGAGCATATCGATGGCGGGGAAGCACACGCCCGCGGCGAGTGCTGCGACTGTACCGATTGCATAGAGGGTGTAAGGGTGGGTGAAGAATGCGTGTGGAGAGGACAAGGCCGTGGAGAAAAAGGGAGGGGCGAATGATAAGAGGTAGAAGAAGGTAGGGAGGCGGGAGCGGTGGGGCGCTAGTTGCGCGGGGTCCTCGTCCGAGGGGGGTGCTGGTAGCGAGGCGTCGGTCGCGTGGGCGGTGGCAGCATCTGCGTGGTTGGCGGCGTCTTTCTCGTCGCCGCCACTGTTGATGCGCTTGAGGACGTCGTCTGCGGGCGCAGTGGGGTCGAAGCCACCCAACGGAGCAGATGGCATGGCTGGGGCGGGTGTATGCTGGTGAAGTAGATTGAGGGCGGGCGAGGGGTGAGGGAAAAGAAAAGGGGAATCGTATTTACACTGCCACCGACACTCGTATCTATAATGTCATGGCGGGAGGGGTCGATTCAGCGCAAGGTTGTTGGAAGGAAAGGAGAAAAAAAGGGGAGAGACGTCGAAGTCGACGTCGGGTTAGATACGACGACGACGACGATACCGGGCCCACGGCTCTCCTAATGTCACCCGGAAGCCGGCGGTCCAAGGCGCGATGCGCCCGATGCGATGCGATGCGGTGCCGCCGAGTCAAGGCTCCGTCAAGGTCGAGGTGTTTCGGATCAACGAGTTTTTACGGTCAGTAACGACGCAGGCGCAGAAGATCGAGGCGGAGCAGTAGGGGGTAAGGCGGCAAGGACAGACGTTGGGTGCCAAATTGCAGTGTTGCATCTGTGTGCAGCATCCCATACGACCCGACTCCACTCGCCGATTTCATGCAAGCGCAGCGTGCGTCCTGATGATTTCCCATGGCAATGGAAGCCGTGGGGCCACGGCTAGGCACTCCTCCACCACCCAACGAGCTCGCGGTCATCCTGCAGTCATCTTCGAGTCATTTCGGCTCGCGTGTACCTTGTTGAAACCCCCTCCTCAGCCTTCTTAAACGCGTGCGGCCCTTTCCCGCGGGCCAAACTTCGAATCCCATTGCGGCTTCCGATTGCGCTGCGTTGAGCTGCGTCGAGCTGCGTTGGGAGATGCCGCTGAGCAAAGCCGTGTGAACCTCGCGGGATCGCGCACTCAGCCCGCCAAGATCGGGCCTTTTGCCGAGCCGCGGCTCATCTTCGCGCGGCCCAAGTTGGCGCCTGGAGCTGATGTCGGATCCGACCCGCTGTGAGGGCAACCGACGCCCGAGCAACACCATCGCACCTTTGCTTTCCGCCCTTACCTAGTACCCTTTTGGCTTGCTCTTTTGCTCCTTTGTCCTTTGCTCTGTCCTCACTCGACCCACTGGCTCGCTCTCCGTCCTCTCCTGTATATAAGGGCCCTTTTCCGACGCCACAAAGGCCCACTTTTGGGGGAAGAATCCATACGACGCTTCTTCCACGTGACGCGTGAAATCAGACACTGAGGGAGGCTTGGGAGGCGCGTCGCCCACAACGCGGAACTGGACTGCGAGGCTTGGCGGGCGGCGCGGGCGTGCGGGGGTCAGGCCAAAAGAAAGTCCCCGAGGAGCTCAATTGACGCAACGAGATAGCGCCAAGAAGGGAGAGGGAGTGGTTCCAGCAGGCTGGCAGCGGAAACCACACCTTGCCATCATCCTTAGACGCCGTTCATTCTCCAACCTTGCATGTTTGCTTGCTTTCGTATGATACAACTAGGCGCACACCCAGTGCCAAAGTCACCGAAAGCCTCGCCTGCACCGCACCGCACCGCACCGCACCGCACCGAACCGCCCATCAGGGTCTCATTCTTGCGCCTCGCACGCGACGCCTCGCCCGCGACGCCCCGCCCCGCCGCTAGACACTTCGAACAAAGGGCCAATGAATGACTCGGGCCATGCTCAGCACGCCGACGCGCATTGAACAAAGCGAAACAAGCACCGCCCGGTCC
The DNA here is from genome assembly GCA_004016185.1 of Quambalaria eucalypti. Classification (NCBI taxonomy): domain Eukaryota; kingdom Fungi; phylum Basidiomycota; class Exobasidiomycetes; order Microstromatales; family Quambalariaceae; genus Quambalaria; species Quambalaria eucalypti. Next base: position 21,335 of record RRYC01000413.1, read on the forward strand.
CAGCCGCCGCAGTGACTGACTAGAGGAGCGGCGCCATCGTGCATGACGACGCTAGTCGGACCCGCTGCCTTGGGGATTGTTTCGCGATCGATGGGCGCCACGCGCCGCCACCCGCCCGCGTAGAGTGTCGCGTCGAAATCGCAATCAGCCTTGCTTCTTCGGCCTCGAGCGGTAGAAGCTGGCTTATGGCACCGCACGCCAGCCTCGACGCCCACGCCGCCACACGCCGACCACGCTCCACTAGCAACACGGACACTTGCGCACCGGGACGGCACAGCATACATGCATCCCTCACCGCCCCACTAGTGACGTCCCTTGGCAGCAGCAGCAGCGATTACTTCGCGACACAAGCAGCGTCCGACATCAACCCATCGTATACATAAATAGGTTGAGGTAAACATCAGACAAAGGATGGATCCGCCTCCCCCACCGCGGCTGCGACTACGCTGAGTTGCGGACCTCGCCCGCTCGCCCGCTTGGTGGATGGTAGAACAACGTCGACCACCAGCGGACAATGTCATCGCTACCGTCGACGATTGCATCCTGATTGCATTGCGACGTGACGACAAGGCATTTCCCGCTAAGGAGATGGATTGCAGCATGATCGATGGCGTATAAGTGTACAAGCGTACGCTCGACCACGACCTTGTTCGACGATCACCACCTCGTCGCCAGCGCTGCCCGCAGTATGTACCCGCTAGACTAGCATACATGCAGGGCGTACCTCGTATTCTCAACCAGTCCCACGTCCACGGTCGCCTCCGCGTATAAGAAGCGCAATTCGGTGCGGAAGCTGGCAGCGCCGCCGACTGACGCCGACCCCCCTCGCACTCACTACGACCCCCTCGCACCCACGCTTCTCACCCACCCTCACCCAGCTCCTCGCCCCCCTTCCGCGCGTCCAGGCAACCATGCCGCGCTTCCCCTTTCGACGAGGCGGACACGACGCCAACGTCAACGTCCTCCCTGACCAGGAAAACATCGCTCCCACCAGCGAGCCCACCAATCGCGCTCACGCCGCTCTTCCCCGTCTGGGCTCCCTGCGTGCTCGTCTCCGCGGCCCGCTCGCAGCCGTCAACCGACAGGCCCCCGCCGGAGACGTCGACGATGCCGAGCTCGACGAGCGCAACGACGTCAACGAACTCAACAAGGTATCGGGAAGCAAGCGCCCCCTCTCTACGTTCAGCGTTGACGACGACACAGCATCCAATGCGCCTCCCTCCAGCCAGGCACCCAACAAGCGGGCCAATGTCAGCGCGAGCGACGCCGCCGCCGCCACCACCACCACCACCCGCCCCTTTCGCATGAGGGCAGGCAGTCGACGATTCGCGTCTTTGCGCAGCCAGCGCTCCACCCAGCGACGACGCTCAACTACCCCAGACGGCGGCTTCCGCGGGCTGCGTGCACGATTCGGCAGTCAGTCTGGTGGTCCGCAGGAGAACATGTCCGACTGGACGCTCATGCCCACACAGCTCGACCTGCTCGCCAATGTCGCTGCGCGCGAGGCGGCCTGCGAGCCCGAGCCGTCTTCCTCGACGTTGGCCTTGGCGCCGCCCTCCTCCTCGACGCTGGCCTCTGCCATGGACTTTACGGGGACCGTGCAGGCGCCTCGCGACGTCACCACCGCGGCGGTCGCGCCCCAGAACGAAGGCAACATCGCCTGCCACCCAAGCACCGCGGCGGGCCAGGCTCAACAGCAGCAGCACCACCACCAGCACCACCACCCCACCATCGACGACCTCATCGTCGACATCCAGCACTATGCCGCGACGCGCATCCGCGAGTTCACGGCCGGTAACGCGGGCGGGGAGTTCAGCTTCGGGATGGGCATGCCCTCGTCCTTTCCGCGCTTGAGCGTCCCCGACCCGAGCGTGCCCCTGAGCCGCACCCTGGGAGAACGCGCCGCCCACAGCGGCCCTGCGGCTTGCGGCGGCGCACCGCCGTCGGACGAAGATCTTGCTGCGCAGTTTCCTTACGTCGGGACGCGAAGACGTCAGGTGTCACTGCGGATGCGCTCGCAGAGCGAGAGCCTTCCCAGCAGCGGATGCGTGGACGGTAGCGCTAATGAGGACGGCCACATGCACCACCAGGGCAACGTGTACGACCAGCGCAACATGTGCGACCCCGGCAACGGTTCCGACGCCGCCGCACCCCCACCTAGCGGCGTGCACCACCTCTACGACATCGAAAGTGAAAGCGAGCCCGAGTCCGAGTCCGACGGGGAGGCCACTGCCCAGGTTCAGGCGTCGCTCCTCATGCACGACGACGACGACGACGACGACGACGACGAAGAGTCCAGCCCGGACAGCCGCCTTGCTTATGGCGAGGTCGACGAGTACGTAGAGGCATCCGACAGCCAGGAGGCCGCCGCCGGCCCGCGCCTCGATTTGCAAAATGCGCTCGCGCTCGAGGAAGACTACAGCGGGGAGTACTACGGGGAGATTCCCGACGACGAAGAAGAAGACGACGACGAGGA
>RRYC01000415.1:0-12607 GCA_004016185.1 Quambalaria eucalypti
GGGACGGGATGGGATGGGATGGGATGGGATGGTGTCACGTCCATCGCACCACCCTCAACGCCCCGCCCTCAATGATCATACTCGGCAATAAGCAGTGCCGTTAAGACGAGTACAATCGTCGTTGGCGCGGCGAGCACCGCGTAGCTCACGAAAATCGTCTTGGAGATTAACCTCTCGAATCCAGAATTACCTGCGGCTTTTTGGCTTGTAATCTGTGCGAGGGTGAGTGCTGGTGGGCTGCCGATGATCAGGCATGCACAAGCGATGAATACCGGGTCGTCCATTACGTTTTGGCGAGTGGCGATGGCGTACCATGCTACGAAAGGGAGGAGGACCAAGGGCGTGAGGACCATGCGCGAGGCAATGGAGACGATGATGGTGCGGCGCTCCATGGTGAGACGGTGGCGCTGGCGTTTCTCGGCGGGGGAGAGTGCCGCAGAGGAGGAAGAGGTCACGGAGAGGGAGCGCGAGGCCCCGGCGCCGGCGCCGGCACCGGCGTTGCGCGAGGTGTTGGCTGCTGCTTCGGCAGACGTGGCGGTGGCGAGGGGATCGTCGGCCTCGGCATCTTCTTCTGCAAAGGTGCTGCCTGCCTCGGAGGGTGCGGCGCTGCTCTTCCAGGGGTTCTTCATCCAGAGGAAGGACGATGACGTCGAAGCAGTGCCCGCGCCGTCGGAAGCAGCCTTGCCCGCCAAGTCTACTCCACCACCGCTGCCGCCGCTGCCGCCGCTACCCCTCTTGCCCACGAGAGTGGCGTCCCTGGACCGCCATGGGTCATCTTCTTGTGTCGTGGAGCGCGAGAGGGATTCGCCCGCAGCGTATGCGGCTGGGGCGTCTGTCGGCGGCGCCGGGGATTGTGGCTGCTGCTGATGCTGCTGCTGCTGTTGATCCACCTTGGTGATCTCGTCAACGGCGTCCTTTTCCTGGATAAAGTAGGCGCCAAGGACAATCATGGTCAAGGGAATGGAGCACGCGCCCGACGTCTGCAGGGCGCCAACGACGGGCTCGAGGCTGTCGATGAAGAGTTGCAAGGGGCGTATCATGGCGACGATGAGGGAGAGAGTGGCTGCCCAGAGTGGGGCCGTCATGAATGAGTTGATCGTCTGCAGTGGGACGACGACGACGGCATGGAAGAGGTGGGTGCTGGTGGATTGAATGCGCTTCCAGTCCAAGGCGCGTGATGGCCGCTCCTCTTCGGGCCGCTCCTCTTCGTTCAAGGGACGATGTGCATTCTCAAAGGGATCCTCATCGGGTGTACCTGGCGATGACCCCTGGGGCGAATTGGGAAAGGACACGGCCCAGGCAGGTGGGCCATGGCGTGTCTTGCTGTTCCTGCGCACGGGTGGCCTCCCTCCATCTGTGAGGGGCTCTGGTGGTGGTGCCCGCAGGCCATTATTGGCGGCGGCGGCGGCAGCAGCAGCAGCGGCGACGTCTTGGCTCGTCGAGGGCTCACGCACGCGAATGGTAGGCGCTGCACTGCCATTGGCGTCTGCTGCTGTGTCTGTGCTGCCATCGTCGTAGTCGATGAGTCTAGCGGTACGTGCGGGCTCATCGGTGTAACGCGTGGTGTCGGCGAGGTGGGCGGCCTGCTGCTGCTGAAACTGGTCGGCGTCGTCCTCGACGGTGCTGAGAAGCTGTGCACCCACGCTCCAACGCAAGAACATGCCCAGCGTAGAGTAGAGTACGAGATAGGTGAGTGCTCGTCCCAGCATGCCATCGACGGTATCCTCTGGCTCGCCCTCTTCGTCCCAGTGGAGCTGCGGTACCTCTACGACGAGTGCCTGCATGAGTGCTACGGGAAGGGAGTTGGAGTTTGGTGAAATGGCACAGGCAATGGCAAAGTTGCGCTGGGCAGCCGAGAGGCGAGCGACGGCAGAGAGGCCATAGGCTGCGAGGGTGGAGACGAGTGTGATGAGGACAAAGCCGATTGGGACGATGATGAGTTCGGCGAGGCGATTGGGGTTGAGGGTGAATGCGACCTTGGAGAAGAGGAGGGCAGGGGTGAAAAAGGAGACGTTGATCTTGTTGATCTTGGTCTGTGTGCGCTTGTCGATGATGCCCTTGCGCGCGAGGATGTAGCCCACGGAACTGAGGATGACGACTTCAAAGATGGAGCTGGCGGTGACCTTGACCAGCTCCAGGATGGGGGCACCGGTGGAGCTGTGCGGGCTGGTGAGGACCGCCATGCCTGGTGGCAATGGTATGAGGTGGCGGGTCATGGCCGCGTTTGGTACAACGGGCGCAGTTGCAGGTAGAAGTGGATGATTGGTTGGATGGAATGGATGGCGGGATACAAAGGAGCAAGAGTATTGGCATTGGCATTGGCATTGGTACCAGTCCCCCACTAATAATCAATCACCCAGCGCAACTCGCGCAACTCAAAATAGCGACGTCGCGCGCAATGATACCATCTTCCACGACGGCCTCGACGGCGACCTGCCTTGCATCCATCCAAATGCCAAGCACGACAATGACCCTCGCCCTCGCCCTCGCCCTCGCCCTCGCCCTCGCCCTCGCTCTCGCGTTGCCGTTGCCGTTGCCACCCCCCACGCTACGCTCCACTCCTCGCTCCTCGCAACAGTCACTCGATTCCCTCTCAACTGCGACTGCAAGACGTTGCCTTATCGGCCAGCAGCAAACACGGCATCGCCACCCACGACGCGCACGGCCAACGGCGCAAACCAGGCATGTCGGGGCAGGACGCGCTCAGTTGCACCGCCCCGACCACCACGTGCGGTCAAGTGGAGCGTGCGGGCAGAAGTGACTTAATGAAAGAAAGTAAGTAAGTATTGTACTTAAGTAAGTAAGTAAGTAAGTAAGTAAGTAAGTAGGCTCAGCAGGCACAGGCACACAGGGTATATGGTCATTACACATTGCTCGATACGCAGAAGACGGAAGCCAATCGCATAGTAGTCGGTGATTGCAATACTTGTACCAATCCATCGCAACCAAGACAGCAGCAGGGAGCAGGGGACGGGACGTCGAGGGGAGGGACTACGGGCAGCCACGATGTGCTGTGCAGGCTCATCTCCGCCAGCTGGCGAGGCTCGTCGTAGAGTTTTGTGCTCGGGAGTCCTCGAGAGGGCCAGGGCGAGGGCAGCTTCCTCTCCGGAGAGTAAGTAGGCCACTCGAGAACCTGCCACGAGCTGCTGGTTTGCGCGGCCTGTGGGAGATCTGGCGCTCTGCGCCGCTGCCATCGACAAGGCAAACTTCTCCCATCGCGTATTGTTGAGAGTTTCCCTTTCGATGGCAATATTGATACTTCCCAAGAACTTGCAGATGTTCTTCATCGTCCGTCCGGTTGCCAAGGCTCCCAAATGGGGATGCATAGTGGCTGTACGAAGTACCTAAGCGCCTGGTATCCCTAAGACCTGCCTTCCTGATGGCGCGGACTCACCGAGTGTCGGCCTGGTCGAGGACAGCTTGATCCGCCTTGGTCCTGGCCTTGGCTGTTGGCCTGACAGGCTCGGTCGCGGTCTCTAGTTCCCTGTAGGTACCACAAGGGCAGCGTTATGAGATCGATGGTGAGTCGCACCGATTGCCCGGTAGCGAGAAACTGCCGCCACTTGCGGGCAGTCGGCTCTGAGTGCGCGGTGTGTGTGTGAATGGATGGAGACGGACGGAGTGCGAATGAATGAAAGCCTAATTGATTGTCCATTGTTGTGATTGCCCGCTGAGCGCCCTAGGGAGTAAAGACGTATCCCTTTTCCCTCTGAGCGACCTTCATCTTGAGCTCAGCGAGCGTCTTTGGCTGACCGTCCCCCGTTTGCGCCTCCAATGCAGCCGTGACGATATCCCCCGGCTTGGTCTCTCCAACTCCCTCGGGCGTACCCGTAAGGATGAGATCGCCCTCCTCGAGTGACATGATCCCACTGACATGCGCAATGAGCCTCGGCAGGGGAAAGATCATATCCCTCGTGGTACCATCTTGGCGCGTCTCGCCATTCGTCTTGAGCCAGAGCCGGAGGTTGCTCGGGTCAGGCACCTGCGAAGCGGGGATAAAGTCCGAAATGGGCGTGAAGGTATCGAAGCCCTTGGCGGCGGACCAGGGCAGACCTGCCTTTTTGACTTTTTCCTGCATGTTGCGGGCTGTCATGTCGATGCCGAGGGCTGTGGGCGCACACACACGAGGGAGATGTGTGAATGTATTGTATGTCAGTGCCATGGCGAAACAACCAAGTCTATCGCGCGTCGCCTACGCACCATAGCCCGCAATATGCGACAAGGCCTCCCCCTCGGTGATATCCCTGCCGCCCTTGCCCACTACAGCACCGAGCTCCACCTCAAAGTGCGCGAGTACACCACGCGGAATCTCAATGACGCCGCCATTGTCGAGGTAGGAAGTGGTAGGCTTGAGGAAGAAGAATGGCTCCGTGGGGACCTTGTTGTTGAGTTCGCGGACGTGCTCTAGGTAGTTGCGCCCGATGGCGATGATTTTGCGGCCAGAGGTGCGGAAGGAGGACATGGTGGGTGGGTGTGGCGTGGTGTGGCGTGGTGTGGCGTGGCGTGGCGTGGCGTGGCGTGGCGTGGCGTGGCGTGTGGGCGCGTCGTTGCTGGCGAGATGAGACGACTTGGCAGGATGTACAAGGAAAGCAAGAAGTAATCGTGACGAGGACGCCGAGTTGCAGTTGCGGCCAACCAAGTCACTTGACTCGGTTGTGCCTGGCCCGCGCGTGCGGTTTTGCCCCCCGCCCGCTTCGTTCGCCTGGCCCGTGCTTCCTCTGTACCTCTCTCTCTCTCTCTGGCTTTCTTCCTGCCTTTTGTCCTCAACTGCGACACACCGCATACACCGCACACACCCCACACACACCCCACACACACCCCACACACCCCACACACCCCACACCCCCCACACACCGCACACACACCATGTCCACTCCCGCTTTACACTCCCTGTCTACCTCATCTTCTCATGTTGTAGAGAAAATTACATTCCCCGTCCCCACAATAGGTGTCCGGAGAGACGCTGCGATCTGGGCCCCCGCACGCCGTACGCTGCACGGACGAGCAAACAAGCAAACAAGCACACTCCAGACTTTAGACTCCAGACTCCAGACTCAACCCCGCACGCACATCAGCGCCCAACGATCTCGGTCCTCCCAAATCATCGACACCCCTTCCGGCAAGAGTCACCCACTCTCTCCTCCTCTCCGGTCGGCGACGCAAGCGACGCAGTCTAGGTACGCGGCATGACAATCGACGACTCGAGGAATTCCTGTATTGTATTGTACCAAGATCGATACCCGACCCCGCTCTTTCCGGCCGCGGCACACACCCTCCAAGCCCCGCCCGCTGCCCTGCCCGGCCCTCGGCGACTTTTTTTTCTCCTCGCTGTTACCCCCGCGCGCGCGCGTCGGTCCGATGGTACGCCGAGGGTTCACCGAGACGCAGCAACGGCGCGGCTGTCAGATGGAAGTGCCATGAGCATGAGCAGAGAGGCAGAGGGGGTGAGGTCGTCGTTGTCGTGTCGTGTCGTGTCGTTGTCGTGTCGTGTCGTGCGCTCTCAAGCTAAGGGTCTTGAGCTTTCCCGTCGTCCTTGTCCACCTGATTTTGATTCGTGACCCGCCTTGGCTGTTGGCCTTGGATGGGCGGTGCGGTGCGGGTGCGGGTGCGGCGCGGCGCGTAGGATGAGGTCACGGGGGACCCACGGCGCCGGTCATTGCTGCCCTCCCACGACCTTGCAACGACTAATGGGACCCGCGCGCCCAACGTCGCACGCCCATTGTCGCACGCCCATTGTGGCACGCACGCCGAAGTCACCGATGACGCCGAGGACCGATGGCACCGATTGCACCGACGTACCGATGAGACCGACCGACGCGCTCTCCACCTCTGGCGCACCCGCACCCGCACCCGCACCCGTACTCGTACCTCTTTTTGTCCTGACCCGGCCCTCGCGGCCCTCGCCTAGCCTGGGATGGGATCGGAATCCCCGCAGTCAATGCCCTTTGTGTGGTGGTGTAGGGCGTACACTACAATAGTCGCGCGCGACCACGCCGGCGACTGTATCCCTGTCCTTCTCTATCCGGGGCCACAACGCGGGGGCGGGGGGCGAGGCGAGGCGGGGCAGGGCGGAGTATGTGTGTGTGTGTGGGTGTGTGTACTTAGGCGGGGTGACGAGCCTTGGCACGCGTCTGTGAGCTAGTGCTTGTGCCTGAAATGAAATCGAATCGACAACCGGCCCAAAGTGAAGTGACCGTCGCGGTGACCGTGGCCGTCAGCGTCCGTTCGACCGGCATTGAGACTTGGATGCTGCGATGCGATGCCGAGGCGGCAGGTGGGGCGCCCTGGCCTGGCCTGCTCCTCCCTCGGCTTTCCCGGATGGGCGGCGGTGAGCGGTGGGCGGTGGGCGGTGGGCGGTGGGCGGTGGGCGATGGGCGAGACGAGTGAGACAAGAGGCGGGCAGGACACAACTTGGACTCGCACGACTCTCCTCTCCTCGACTCGCTCTCACCTCGTCGCCTCTTCCCTTTCCTTTCCATCCATCCAATCCATATCTACCTCGTTGCCCATTCATTTACCGCGTGCACGCCCCCGCGCCTCTTTCCCCGCAATCCACCTCGACGCGAGCGCATATATTCACTACATCACACACACACACACACACACACACACACACACACACACACACACACACACACACACACATTCACCACATCACACACAAACTCCCGCCCGCCCGCGCCCACGCCCACCATGCCAGGACAGACCAACGACCTCGTCGGCTCCATCGACGCCGGCACCACGTCGGTGCGCTTCATGCTCTTCGACGAAGAGGCCACCGTCATTGCATTCCACCAGCTCGAGTTTACCCAATTCTACGACCACCCAGGCTGGCAGGACCAGGACCCGCACGAAATCGTCGAAAAGGTAAACGTATGCATTGCCGAGACGATTGCCAAGCTCGAATCCATCACGGGCCCCACTGGGCAAAAGTATACACGCAGTGATGTTAAAGTCATCGGCGTTACCAACCAGCGGGAGACGACGGTCGTCTGGGACAAGCACACGGGTAAAGCACTCACACGCTGCATTGCCTGGCCCGACACACGCACCGCCCATACCGTAAAGGAGCTCGCAAAGACGCACCCAAAGGGCGTCGATGCAGTCAAGTGGGAGACGGGTCTCCCCCTCTCTACCTACTTTGCAGCTACCAAGCTTCGCTGGATGCTCGACCACCTCCCCGAGGTCAAGAAAGCACACGATGAAAAGACGATGCTGTTCGGTACCGTCGACTCGTGGCTGGTGTACAACCTCACCAACAGACAGGCACACATCACAGATGCATCCAACGCTTCCCGCACCATGTTCATGGACTTGCGCAAGCAGGCATGGGACCCCAAGCTCTGTGACTTTTTCGGCATCGACATTGGTATCCTCCCCACCATCAAGTCCAGCGCCGAAATCTATGGCAAAGTCCACGAGGGTCCCCTTGCCGGTGTCGAGATTGGCGGCATCGTAGGTGACCAGCAGGCCGCCCTCGTGGGTCAAAAGTGTCTCAGCCCAGGCGAGGCCAAGAACACGTACGGCACCGGCGCCTTTCTCCTCTACAACACGGGCGACAAGGTCGTCGACTCGAACAACGGCCTCCTCTCTACCATTGCCTACCAGGCTGGCCCCGCCGCAGCACCGCAGTACGCCCTCGAGGGCTCCATTGCCGTCGCAGGCAGCGCCATCAAGTGGCTCCGCGATAACCTCGGTCTCATCAAGGAGGCCTCGGAAGTGGACTGCGCCTCCCAGGTAGACGCCTCGGAATGCGTCTTTGTCACGGCCTTTTCGGGCCTCCTCGCCCCCGTATGGGACACGACGGCCTCGGGAACACTCATCGGTATCTCCGGATTCCACGATAAACGCCACATTTGCCGTGCCGTCCTGGAGGCTGCCTCCTTCCAGACAAAGGCCGTACTCGACGCAATGGAAAAGGACAGTGGCGTGCCCCTCCGCGCACTCAACGTCGATGGCGGAATGACAAACTCCGACGTCTTCTGTCAGTTGCAGTCTGATATTCTTGGGCTCGCCGTACAGCGTCCAGCCATGCGCGAGACGACGGCACTGGGCAGTGCACTCCTCGCGGGACAGGCTAAAGGATTGTTTGGGTGGGATCTGAGCAAGCCCGAGACGCTCAAGAGGGTTAACATGGCAGGTAGGGATGTCTTCCAGCCGACGATTCAGGAGGACAAGAGGAAGGAGCTGCTTAGGCAGTGGTGGAGGGCGGTGGAGAGGAGCAGGGGGTGGGTCGAGGATGCAGAGGCATGAGGCGCGAGCACGAGCACGAGCGTCAGCGAGGAAGCGAGTGCACGGCGAGGCGGGGTGAAGGCGAGTGCGAAGGAGGAGAAAACCAGCAAGAGCAGAGCAATCAATCTCAGATGGAGGCAGGGCAGGAGTAATCGAAGAAGAGAGGAGGAGGAGGAGGCGGGGGAGAAGTTCTCACCCAAACCCAGATCCAGGTTCAGGTTCAGATCCAGATCCGATGCACGTCCCACGTCCCACGTCCGCGTTCCAGTCCGGCACCGCACACACTGTATGCAATCCATTTGCAAGCAAAGCCGCCTGGCTCATTAGACCCAGCCTGACACGAGCTGACTCACGTAGGGTGGTCGTCCTGTTCCTTTCCTTGGCCGCTGTCATCTGAAACTTGCTCATCCTCGTCCATGGACTCGCCCTGCCTCGCTTTCATAATCTGCTTCGGTACATATGTCCATGCTCAGAGCCACATGACGTCGCGGGAGCCTCCTTCCGCATCGGCATTCACCATTCTCTCCAGCCAAAAGACATCAAGGTACCCTCTAAGCGTCTGTCGGCGCCGCGGCTTCCACCACTCCTTGCTGCGACCCTCGCCAATGCCCCACGCTACCGCGCCAGTGGCAGAGGCGTACGGCGCAAGAACAACGACGCTGTAGTCCAGGGAGTGCATCAAGGCCTGTGCCCGCTCGAGGGCAAGCAGTACCTGGTCGGGGAGGAGCAGCCAGTACGGCATTGCACAGAGGCGCGGGTGCCTGCACCGCTGCGGCCGCGAGTACTGCTCCTGGCAGCCGCGGCAAGAGCGCTGCACCTGCGATGCCTGTTGGCGGCGCAAGGACCTGAATGCTGAGTCTTGTTCGTTTGCCACGACCTGGGCTACGTGGTCAAGACCCGGGTATGGCCCAATGCCGTTGAGCCAATCGAGGAAGGAAGCCTCTTGCCCCTCCGAGGCCCCAGCCTGCTCTGCGGAGCCTCGCAGATTGCTCCACAGCCGCTTGATGTCGACTAGTTCATTAGTTGGACCCATTTCTTCTACTTCGACGGCCGCTTGGGTATCGTCGACCATTGCAGCGGAAGCCTCGACGTCACTCGCAACGTCGCTTTTGGCATCGCTTTCGGAGTCGACGACGTCATCAGTTTCCTCAATGACCGGGAGCGTGGTGTCTGCCTCGGGGGCGGCCTGAGCCTCGGAGCGCTCCCCATGGTCGTCGTGGCCCGCTGCCTCGCTGTACTCTCCTTGATCATCGCTGCCATTCCCATGGTCGTCGTGACCCGCCGTCTCGATGCGTTCCCCCTGAGCGTCGTGCCGCTCGTCATGGTGAAGTGCGGCACTCTGGCGTCGGACTATGCGAATGCCCCGGCGTGGTGCTGGCGGTGGTGGGATGGCAATGAGACGTTGGGCGTATGAAGGGGGCTCGTACGTGGCAATGATGCGGCGAGAAATAGCGGCGAATGGAGGATGGATGGAGGTGCAAGAGGGAAAGGGGAAGCGCGACGACGCGTCAATGTCGGCGAGTTGGATGACAAGATGCATTTGGGACGTAGGTACGATGACAGTTCCTCACCCGCCCTGCACATCAAGACCTTTGTCGGTAAGCTCGAGTATTGTACAACACTTTTCCTCAGCTTCCTTGCAGTCTCTCATTCTGCCACTCTCGTATTCTCGCACCCTCACTCAACTCGCCCGCCCGCACTCGCATGCACGTCCGCACTCGCATAGTCCTCTTGGCCGAGAGTAGAGCCGTGAATGAATGCCAGTCGAGCTGACAAGGAATGACCACTGAACCTTCAGCGTCGTCGGGCGCCTCACAGATACGAAATCACTGCGCCTCCTCCTCTTCCCGACTACGACGACGAGGAAGAGGAGGAACAAGAGGAGGAGGATGCCTCGTCGTCGTCGTCGTCCTCTTCATCGTCGTCCTCTTCATCGTCGTTCCCTTCATCGTCGCCCTCTTCATCGTCCTTCTCTTCATCGTCTTTCTCTTCATCGTCGTCCGCTTCGTCGTCGTCCTCATCCGTCCCTTGGCCGGGACTCATCACCACCGTCGCCATCATCATCATCAGCAGCAGCGGCTTCTTCTCCCACACCGTTGCCCCCGCCTTTGTCGCTACTCGCACCATCGATCCCGCCGCGACAGACGCCGCGGGCGTCGGCATCTCATGCAGCCCAAGATGGGCAGGTTCGCACTCCAAGCGTGGCATATTTCGCACTGACCACGCACTGACCACGTAGGTGGGACTAGGTACGCGATGGGTTGGACCCCAAGATGTACGACATCTCCAATGTCGGCAAGTCCAATCCCTTGCAGTCATCTCTTACCTTTCTCTAGGCCCATACCAATCGGACTTCGAGCGCTTGCTGCAGTTACCGAGACGGCCCAACACGGCGATCAGATGGCTCACCACACAGCATATAGGCAGTTGCAGATATGCGCAGGAGCCAGTCGACTTCTCCACCAGCAGATACGGCGGAAGGCTCAATGTCCCGCTCTCTGGTCTCGTCACAAGATGTAGCCGAGCATACAGCGAGGAACGGGACGCCCAGACTCGTGACCGATGCCCAGGTGCAGGGGCTTCCATCGCCTCTCCGCAGGGGCCCGCCTGTGTTCACGCACAGCGGGACGGGACGGGGGGGGTGCGTCACATCATACCCTCCGAGCTGGTCGGTCACGCATACTTTTACGGGCCATTCAATACTGTGATAGAGGACACGCGATTCTCATAAAGTCGATGGATGAGAATGTGCGCAGACGGACAAGGATCCTAGCGATGACTGCAAAGGAACTAGCTCCGTCTGTACTCGTGGAGAGGGAACTTGCCGCGTTGAGGGCAAGTATCGAGCTCGTACGTAGCTCAGCGCGGCAGCGCCGGGCTGCCTGCGCCTTAAGCGTTGAACCTGAGCTTCGGGTCGTACGGGTTACTAGCGTCGCAAGCGTCTCCCATCTGTCCGGCAGTCTTTTGGCCTTCAATCCACAGGATGCAATACTTCGAGACGTGGCCCAGCGATTCGTACTCTGGCTTGTCTTCTCGCGCCTCGAGGCCCTCCTCCTCGTTGTCCTCGAATGCGCGCGCGTCAAAGTCATTGTCGGAGAGGTCGTCGCCATTGCGCTTGCGAGGAGGTCGCTTGCCACATTCGCCCTTGTAGCAGAGACCGGATGGGCACTTCGAGTCGTAGGTCAGGCGACTGCAGTCGCCATTGGGGCAGGCGATACATCCGAACTCTGCAAATGCGAAGAGAACAACGCGGGACGAGGTGAGTGAGGTCAGGATAGGCAGTCAAGACGCGAAGTGTCGGCGGGGCTGGCGCTGCTCACTGTCACCGGTGTTGGCCTTGACGCTAGTGGACAAGGCGACGAGAGCAATGGCCGCAACGGCCGTGAGGAAGAGGCTGCGCTTCATGAGCATAGTTACGATGTGTGATGTCGAGAAGCGAGTAGTGTCTTGGTAAAAGCGTATGCAGGGAAGAGTGGACCAAATCAATTGGAAACGATGACGAAGTGGCGCCGCAATGCTGGGCGACCCTTTCGTGTATGCGGCCCCTTTAAGTACCCCCAACCACCCTCGCCCACGCCCACGCCGGCTCCTCTCCCGATCCAAGGGGCTCATCCTCGCCTTTCATTATGCGCCATCTTGCATACGGTACCAGTCAACTTGCAACTTGCAACTTCCGCTTCGGAGCCATACGCAGACTTCCATGCCCACGCCCACGCCCACAACCACGCCCACGCCCACACGACGCATCGGGCGGGCCGTAATCAATCTTCCGAGACATGCAGGCACGGGCGGACGAAGGTTGCGCTCTTCGCGACGGCGCAGCCAAGTACTGTACTGTACTTACCAACTTATCTGCCTTTGCTTCGTCGGACTCAAAGACCCTGATACAATACAATACAATACTTGTACGCCAGACGGGACCTCGCGCTCTCCCACCCGCACTGTTTCCCCAGGCCTCCCGTGCATTCAGGAGCCCCTTGTCCGTGCAGGCCGCGTAAGTACAAAACGAAGTGACTCTCACGCTAACACCACGGCTCGCCATGTACAGCGCAGTGATATTGTACATTCACCTCAAAAGGAACGGACTTGCCGCCATTCAAGAGCGGTTCGGTTCGGTTCGGGCTCCGAGGCGTCAACTCTGCCCAGCCCGCGCCTTCCCCCCACATTCCCAGTCCTCATCCTCGCCTGCCCTGACACCCATAAAGTATGCTGAACACAGGACCCGTCCGCCGACCCTGTTCAGAGCAGTACATGGGAAATCCTTGACGACAGCAGCTACAGGTAGGTACTTACGTAATCGCCACTGACCCTGATTCGGACGCGACCCCAGTCGGATTTTACCGCCTGTGTTCAGACCTGCATCACACACACGCAG
>RRYC01000417.1:0-53808 GCA_004016185.1 Quambalaria eucalypti
CCCATGTCTTCTGACCCCTCCCTCGCCTCTGACATGGCAGCAGTCAACATCTCCTCCTCCTCCGACTCGACTGCTGCGCCCGCGCCATCAGCCCCCTCCAATGCCACCTCCCAGCCCGCCGTAGCCGCTGCCGAACAGACGGTCACTCCCTGGGACGTCTCGGGCGCCACAGCTGCAGATGGTTCCATCGCCGCCATCGACTATGACAAGCTCATCCGCGAGTTTGGTACGCGCGAGATTGGTGCAGACCTGCTGGAGCGCTTCGAGCGTGTAACGGGGCACAAGCCGCACCCTCTGCTGCGGCGGGGCAGCTTCTTCAGCCACCGCGACCTCGATTCGATTCTCACGCGGTACGAGCAGGGCAAGCCATTCTACCTCTACACGGGGCGTGGTCCCAGTAGCGACTCGATGCACCTCGGCCACTTGATTCCCTTTCTCTTCACAAAGTGGCTGCAGGATGTCTTCGACGTGCCCCTCGTTATTCAGCTTACCGACGACGAAAAGTTCCTGTTCAAGCCCAGTCTGACGCTCAAGGACGTGCAAAAGTTCAGCTTTGAAAACGCACGGGATATCATCGCCTGTGGGTTCCGCCTGGAAAAGACGTTCATCTTCAGCAACCTCGACTACGTCGGGGGCGCCTTCTACCACAACATTGTGCAGATTGCACGCTGCATCACCACCAGTCAGAGCAAACACACCTTTGGTTTCGTCGATAGCGACAATGTCGGCAAGCTGCACTTTGTCTCCATCCAGGCCGCACCGTCCTTTTCCTCTTCCTTCCCGCAAATCTTTGGCGACCGCAAAGACGTGCCCTGCCTCATCCCCTGCGCCATCGATCAAGATCCCTACTTCCGCCAAACGCGCGAAGTCGCCGTCCGCCTCAAACTCCCCAAGCCAGCGCTCATCCACGCCAAATTCTTCCCAGCGCTACAGGGGCCCGGGACAAAGATGAGCGCGAGCAATACCAGCTCCAGCATCTACATGGGGGACACGCCCAAGCAGATCAAGGACAAGATCAACAAGCATGCATTCTCCGGTGGGCGCGATACCCTCGAGGAACACCGCAAGCTCGGGGGAAGGCCAGAGCGCGACGTCGCTTTCCAGTACCTTGGCTTTTTTGTGGAGAGCGACGACGAAATGGCAGAGATTGAGCGCAGTTACCGCGCGGGTGAGCTCCTCACGGGCGAGCTCAAGAAGAAGTGCATTACCGTACTGCAAGCACTTGTCAAGGATTTCCAGGAGCGCAAGGCCGCCGTGTCCGACGACCTCGTACGAAGCTTCATGGACCCAACGAGGAAGATTGACCCCACCGTCGTGCCTCGCAACGCAAACGCAAACGCCACCAGCAGTGCCAGCGCAGAAGACGAGCTCAAGAAGAGCGGAGCGGGCACTACGATTCCAAGCGTAGAGGCAGCCGAAAAGGCACTAGGAGGAGGGCAATGAGTGGAGCACATACAAGTCTGCGTCCTTGGTCGTCTCTGTCCCCTAGAGCCTGACATCTGGAGAATAGACGTGCATACATACATACCTGCCAGTGCAACAAGCCATTCGCTACTTTTGCTTCAATTGAGACTGATATTGAGATTGATTGAGGTCGCGGGCTATTGACTGAGGTGAGAATGATGGGCGAAGGTGTGATGATGGGCGAGGGAATCCTGGAAGCTAACTGACATGATTGTAGGGTGCGCAGTGGAGCGTGCGTGCGTGTGTGCGATGCGGTATTCACAGCGGGCGGAAAATGGACTGGAATGGGACAGAGGAAGGTAATTCGAGTCAAGGACCACGTGTTCCGCATCTCAAGCCGCCGCCCCCGCCTCGGCCTGCCTGGGCCCCAGGGGCCAGGTCCTCTCTAGGAAATCCGCCTTCCTAAAAAAGACCATAGCCGCCCTCTTGTGCGGCAGATCCACGGGCTTCTCCACCTGCCCACCACACTCGCACTCGTAGTCGACCATCTTGGTATTGGTAATGTCTGGCTCCGAGACGACGAGGTCGCACCGCGGCTCAAAGTTGAAGAGCATATACACGACGCTGGGCATCCAAGCCCGCACGCGATTGGGCCCGCGGAAGCGCTCTTCGCCGACGAGGGCGTGAAACCCAAGTGTCTGGGGCGCAAAGTCGTAGAATGGGTCGAGATTCGAGTCCTTGACCCAGTAGGCCTCGACGTACCCCCATGGCTCGCCGAGGCTCTCTTCGCTGTCGCTCCAGTAGCCTACCAGGCCCAGGTGCCCAGGTTTTTCCTGGATGCTAGCGAGATATTCGCGCTGCTTGTCCTGCGACCACGCCTGCTTCCACCCCTTTTCCACGCGCGGAGACTTTTGCCACTCTGTAAAGAGCGGGAGGTGGTCCGACGAGGCGTCGAGGGAGAGGGGCACAAAGTGAAGCACATTCGGCGAGGGGAGCCACTGGCAACGCCGCGTAAAGAGGGGTACTGGGGGCTCCTTGGACTCGGCGTCGAAGCGAAGCGAAGGCCGCACCGCGTCAAAGGAGCAGTCGGGCAGGAGCTTGGCAATCGTCTCCATCGAGGCCAGCGAAGCACCGGCGGGATCAACGGCGGCGGGTGCGGCGTCGGCAGCGCCCGCGTCGGCAGCGCCCTCTTGCTGCGCATGACTGCCATTCCTCGCTGTCAGCCGAGCTGCCCCAGCGGCTGCACTGGCGACGGCATCGAGGCCGATGCCAGCGTCATTGGTGGTGTGACCCTGCGTAAACTCGTTGACGGAGCGATGGTTGGCGGCAGCGAGAGCAGCCGCCCGTTCTGCAGCTCCGCCGTCGGTGGATGGGGCCGCGGCCGGCTCTTCACCTTCGTGAGGCTTGATGCCCCGCAGTGCATTGTTCTCGGCGGTGAGCTGCCCGATGATCCCCATGGCCTCGCTGTACTGGGCTTGCAGATTGTCGTGCTGTGCCTGCAGGTTGTTGTAGACGGCCTGGAGTGTCTCGTATTGAGCTGCGCGGATCTCGAGATCCTTGACGTGGCGGTCCCTGCGCTCTCTGAATGCGCGCTGAGCGGCACGATTTTGAGCAGCACGCTTTGTACTGCTGAGCAGCCTGCCCGTCCGCCCGGGCGAGGTATCTTCCTGCCCCGGTGGCGACGCAGGTCCACCGCCCTGCTGTGAGGACCCAGCCTCACCATCCGACGACGCGGGGGCGCCGCCTTGGAAGGCGGCCTCCTCTATTGTGGCCCTTGCGGGTGCATACATGTTCTGCTGGCTGGCGTGTTGCTGCTCATCGCTTTGCGTCTGTAGATATGCGGATGCTGCTACAGCAGCAGCGGCTGCAGCGGCTTGTGCCGCAGCTCCATTGTCGGATGTCTCGTGGGTCTGTTGTTGTTGTAAGTGGTCGCCGGACTGCGACTGCGAGGCGTCAAGAGTGGGAGGATCCTGCTTAGCGGCCTTGCGCTTGCGCGAGCTGCCGTTCTTGGATGTGAGCTGGGGCTCTGTGCTACCACTGGCGACGGGCATCGGTGGAGAGGAGTCGGTATGATTGAGGACGTCATGGTGATGGTGATGGTGGGATGCGCCACCAGCTGATTCGCCGCCCGTAGGTAGATACTGGTGCTCGCCGGCAGCCTTGGCGACCTCCATGAGCGTGCCAGCAGCAGTCTCGTCCATGGGTGGTGAGCCCTGTCGGCGGCGGGTTGGGTGTGGAATTAATGGTGGTCGGACGATGGTCAGTGGGTCGATGCGAATTGGGATTTACTGCGCGACAGGATGTGGTGCGGTCATGTTGCGGTAACTTGCGGCCACCTCTTTGGCAACCCAACGTGTTGGGAGCGCGTGGGCGGGTTGACTAAGCGCGTGGCAGGCAGCCAACACGGACTGGCGCGCCAGCTTCGCCGCGTCTGCCGTGGTGCCGACGACGGCGAGACCACGGTAGTGTAGTGTGCTCGACCGCATCACGTCGTCGGCATCTGGTGGTCTGACTGATTGGCAAGGATGATATCCATGATGGGCAATGGCAATGATAGCCGACTCTGTGATACTAGCACTCACGTATTCTTGGTAGGAGGACGCGGGAGGGTTATGTCGCGCGTGTTGGTGTCGAGTCGACGGACTGAAGTCGCGTGCGTGCGTATTGTACACGTTGAATGGACAAGAATGGCGATAGGTAAAGAGGGGAGCAAAGGAAACGAGAATTGGAATGGAATGGACCGGGGATAATCTCGTTTGTCTGAATGTTGATTTCAAAGCAGGTTGGACCCCGATTGCGCCGCTATGACCCTTGACCCTCCACGCACGATGCAATGCAAGACGACAGACAGACAGACAGACAGACACGACCTTATCCCACCCACCATGGCAGTCCGTCCATCCACTCGTCGTTTGCTCCGGGCATTGGCCGGGTCATCCTCTGTTGCTTTTTGCCTTCCTTGGTCCCTGACCTCGAGCCTGAAGCGACGAGTTCCAAGCCATTGCACTGCTCTCCTGCCCCCCGTCGATGCCAAAGCGGAGGCTTTTCGGATGCCGTGGGACTGTGTGTCTGGCTAGCTTGACTGACTAATCCAATTTACCTCGGCCGACCCCTATCAGCCCGAACTCCGCCCATCGCAGTCCGCGTGGCTGACATGCGCGCCCCGCTCGCGTCGACGCGCCCATTTCCGTGTTCCGTTTGGCCACGCGGTGCGACGCGACGCGGACAAGAACGCGACGCGACGCGAATGGGCGCGTTGAGGGGTGGCATTGCAGCCTGGCTTGACCTCGAACTGCGAAAGGGCCTCTAGATTCGCCTGGAGGGCATGTGTCTCTCCAGATTTCTCGCACTTCCCACTCGCAAGGCATTCAACCCAACGGAAGGCATTTTATACCCGCATCACAACCTACATCAGTCCATAGCCACCCGCCTCTGACCACCACCACCACCACCCTCGTCCCCTGCGGCCAGAATGTTCCGCACCGCAAACCCGGCCCCAGCGGGCCACTCCCCCGCCATTGGCCGTACTGTGCCCAGCACACCCCACGGCGGTACCGTCGATCGCCACGCCACGGGATCATCCCGTGCAGGTTCTGTCAAGCGATACCCTTACCGCCTCAACTTCTACAACCGCCCGCCTACCGTCGAAGTAACCATTGACCAGTTCGAGGGATGGGCCATTGATCGGTTGAGGGGTGAGTGGGGGCAGCAGAGGTTGATGATGTCCTGTGGAGACCGAAAGGATGCTGACAAATATCCATCTCTCACGCCCCTTTGCCCGCAAAGTCCTGGCGGAAATCGAGTCCTGCCAAGCCCGCAATAGGCCCTGGTCAGAACTCAAGACGCTCGTCACCCAGCAGATGAACAAGCACCTCCCCCTCAGCGCCACCACGGCCATCCGCACGGGCGTCGACGTGGAAAAGGAGCGTCTCAGGGACCACGTCAGCCACTTTGTCCTCCGCCTGGCCTTTTGCAAGAGCGAGGACTTGCAGCGCCGCTTTGCCCGCGCCGAGTCCATCCTCTTTCGCCTGCGCTTCGAGTCCGACGACTCGGTGGAGCGCGAGCGCTTCCTCGCCACACTCGACTTCAAGTGGGAGAGTGTCACACAGCAGGAAAAGGACACCTACAAAGAGGAGCTCCTCGCCGTCAGTCCGTGGCTCCACTCCAACTGGGAGCAAGAGGGCTTCTTCAAGGTGCCCTGGAACAAGGTCCTGGACCTCGTAGAGAAGAGGAGAGTCTTTCTCCAGGGGGGTGTCGCCTGGGTGCCCATGCGCGAACAGTCAAGCCTCGTCTATGCAGAATTTTCTAACCGTCTCAACAAGGAGCTCGAGGTGGGTGTGCCCCGACGAAGATGTAATGAAGCATGAACCGAAAGACGTCGCTGACCCTCAACTCAACCCACCCTTTACGTACCCGCCAGTACACATCACGCTCGCTGCCGAGGCTGGACGAAGACGACCGATTGCTGCCCCTCCTGTCCCACCTCTCCCTGGGCTTCCTGGCGGGCGTGTCCTCCGACTACAACTCGACGTCGACGTCGCTCATCGGCGAGGACGGCGAAGCTCTGCAGATTCGCGCAGAAATGGTCAATGCACTGGTGCGGAAGCATGCGCCCATGTGCATGCGACAGCTCGGGCAGACGCTCGAGGAGCGCAAACACCTCAAGTATCAGGGCCGCATGCAGTTTGGCCTCTTCCTCAAGGAGATGGGTGTGAGCGTCGAGCAGGCACTCGTCTTCTGGCGGCGGTCCTTTGCGAATATGACCGACGACAAGTTCAACAAGGAGTACAAGTACAACATCCGGCACAATTACGGTCTCGAGGGGAAGCGCGTCGACTACCCGGCACGGTCCTGCGCGAGGATCATCACGCAGGATGCACCCGGTCCGCAAGACACGCACGGCTGCCCCTTTAGGCACTACTCGCAGCAAAACCTCAGCGCGAGCCTCGCCTCGTCCTACGGCCTCAATGCGATGCAGACGTCCGAGGTACTCTCCAGCGTGAAAGCAGGGCACTACCACGTCGCATGCACCCGCCTGTTTGAGCTCACGCACCGCGTTCCAAAGGGCAAGGGACTTGACGGTAACGGAGAGAGCGTCAGCCACCCGAATCGCTACTTTGAGCGCAGCTGGAAGCTCGAGGTTGAGGGTGGTGGCAGTGGCAGTGGTAGTGGGGCGGAAGCGGAAGAGGGCATCAAGCAAGAGGGCAGGGACGGGGGCGCAGGTGGTGCCGACGACGAGGATAAGCCCAAGTGGTCGAGGGCTGCGCTGGCCGGTTCAACACAGCAGCAGCGTTCCATCTTCACTCCCGCTGCGACGCAACGGCAGACTTCGGCGCAGACGTCCACGCAGCAGCAGCAGCAGCAGCAGCAGCAGCAGAGCAGCAAAGTGGAAGACGAGTTCGGTGACGATGGGATGGACGATGACGTGGACTTTGATGCGCTCGACGAGGTGGAGCAGGCCTATCTCGCGCGGAGTGGTGCTGCGTCTGCGTCGCCGAAACAGGAAAGCACAGCCGCAGCCGCAGCCGCAGCAACAGCGACGGCGGCGGACGCACCAGCTGAGGACGGAGCCGGCGAGGATTCCATGGAGGTAGACTCGTAGGGCATGGCATGGCATGACTCGCTCGGCCGACTTGTGACCCCTGACTCTTGATTCCTGCTTCCTGCTTCTTACGCTGTATAGCCCGCACGCACCTGTCCCTGCAATAGCATTTCTCCCCAGTGTACTTGAGCTCGCGCATCTCGTCTCGTCTCGTCTCGTGACCTCCCATGCGAGACACTAGCACTTGCATTGGCGGGGCCCCACCCCCCCTCCCCCACCTCAAGTGAGGTCGCAGGTCAGATGAGCCAAAAGTGGATCTCCGCCCGGTCTAATCCGCGCCAAGTAAGCACAGCACAGCACAGCAGGGGGCAGCACGGGGCAGGAACATCCAAGTCGCCACAATTGACCGGCCTATGGGCAAAGTTGTGATCGAGGGGCCACTGCAGGACACGGCGTGCGGAGCCAGAAACGGGGAATGGTTGGCTGGCTGGCTGGCATGGGGATCAAATGCCGGTCAGTGGTGGCTTAGCACGACGGTAAAGACGACGACGAGCAAGAGCACGACCCGACGGGACAAGGAGTCTATGCCTGTCGTCTGCCTGTCGTGCATGCGTGCGTGCGGGTGGTCTGTGCTCCGGAATCGGAATGCGGGGGAGCGCTCCGTTGGCGACGGTAATACATTACATTGCACCTTGAGTATGTCGTGTGCACATCAGCAGTCGAGCCAATTTCGGCAACAGATACGTCGCTCGCCGTGTCATGCCGTGTCGTGTGCTGTCCTTGTTCTGAGTGCGAGTCAGGGGGGCAGTGCGTGTGCGATCACGTGTTGCGTGTTGCTCTTTTCCTTTTAGATTGCTCTCTCTCTCCTCGCCGGAAAGTGATCTCCGAGGTGCAGCGCCCGGGCTCGGGCTTCAATTATTCTTGCTCGCCTTCGCTTCCTCGCCTCGCCTCGACGAGGTGCGCTCCTGGAATATTGTACAATTTAGGCTCAAGGCTCAAGCCGAGCGAGGAGGGCCCGAGCGCACGGACAGACGGGCGAGGTATGGGCCCACTGCTGTAGAATGCTGGGTCATTGCAGCTAGGTCAAGGCAGGTCAGGTGTTCGGCGTCCAGCCAGAATCTTCAACGAGTGCTTGATCGCACCACTGCGGTACCACGACGCACTGTCACCGCCACTGCCACTGCCACTGCCACTGCCAGGACTGGATTGGACTGGACTGGCGGAGTCCCAATCGGGGAGATGTGCAATCGGGAAAGGGTGCCGCGGCCTTCACAGGCGGGAGGGAGGGGCCGGGCGTGGCCGGGAGGAGAAGGGGGAGTGCGCTCTACCTTTGGATTTTCGTCGTCGTCCTCACGTCTTGAGGCTTCCCACGGTCCTCGGAGCGACTCGGGGGCATTCATTGCAATTACGGCACGCTTGCGACGTTTGGATGGCACTCGGGGAGCATCACGAGGTGTGAGGTGAGGTGAGGTGACGACGATGGCCCAAGCGGGCGGGGGGCGTCCAATCCACGAAGCAGAAGGAGCGGACGAGCGGGCCGCGGGTGGGCGGGCGGGAGAGCGGGCGAGGGACACCCTGCCGCACAATGCCACGCGGGCGCAGGGTCACGAGGGCGTCTCATCGTCGCAACGAGGCAGCAACGCAGCAACGCCAGCGAGCGATGTGGCATGCGCCACGGCAGGACCCTCAGCTGACCTTCCTGCCGGTCGCAGGTCGGGTACGTAGACTGCGAAGCTCTCCCCGGGTTCACTCAATTGACGCACACAACAACATGTGATGCAGCAATGCGCGGCCCGCCTGATGCGAGATGCGCATGGACTTGAGTAGGGCCGTTTAGGCCTCCTCTGGCCTGGCCTCGCCCGATTCGATTCTGGTCATGGCGTGTGCCAGAGGGACTGCCTGAGTGCCTCAGCCCGTACCATGCCCGCAACCGGACCCCTGCAAGCAACGCCTATTTTACGTACCCCACACACGCGCCTCGTGCGCCATGCCGCCGCGACTCCTTAGGGTTTGGGCCTTGGCAACCGCGGGTGGGCAGCCAAGCAGTGTGATGCACAATAGCGACGCCACGCAAAGCAACGTAACGCAAAACAGCACAGAGCACGGGCCAGGGGCTCGAGAATTACGCCGAGGCGACCTTCGCCGGGAGCCGCCTCGCCCGCCGCCTCACCCGCCGCCCGCCTCCCGATGAGCCACCCAAGGATGTGGTCCCTGCGAGTGCAGTGCAGTGCAGTAGGCGCTTGAGTGCTCAGTGCTTAGTGCCTTGTTATGCTGTGGGTGCAGCCAGCAAGCCATACTCACGCAGTCCAGGAAGGAAGGTGTGGTTTGCGTGTGCGTGTTGTGTCGTGCGACGTTCAGGGTGGAGGGACACACAACGACGCCAGAACAGGTCAGCCGCCCACATCCTTCGAGTCAAGGGGGCCAATGCTAGCCCATTCTCGAGCAAACCACGGCAGTGCCAAATTGACCCAATCACCCTTGCGAATTCAATAGGCGGGTCAGTTGAGAGATCAGTCAAACAGCCGGGACACCAAAGAGGGCGTGCGATGCCGGCAGACGGGAAGAGGCGGGACTCGTCGTGCGCGAGCGGGCGGGCGGACGGGCGGGCGGGCAGATGCAGATGCAGCTGCGAAACCTTCGGGCCGTCAATTCCAAGTCGCAATGCTCAGCGTGCGTGTGTCGTGTGTGTCGCGTGTGTCACTTGAGTCGCCCGCCCTGCGTGCAGGGGCCTACATCGTGTCACGCCGCCTCCTCCTGTGGATTGGATCCTGCGCGGCGTGACCCGATGAGGGCCCGAGGTGTTGCAAGTTACATACGGGATGAGCGGTCCGGTTGCCTCGCATTGCGCTGCCTTGCCTTGCCTCGTCTTGCCTTGCCGCTTCATCGGAGCATGTTTCCTCCCGATGGGCCTGGCGAGGGAGAGCAACAGAGGAAGCAGGCGAGGCGAGGCGTACCGAGACGGCCTCGAGGCTAGATCTGGGCAGGCGATCAAAAAGGTACTTAAAGAAGGGCATCCTCCACCATTGTCGAAGATGTCGGAACCTCTCCATAGGCTCATACCCTAACCACACCCACACACCCATACACAGGCTCGCACAGCACTCACTCGCATACACACACCGACCACCTCACACAACACCATCTCGACCCAACCCACCGCACATACACACACAATGGCTCCCCAAATCCCCAAGTCGCACAAGGCCGCCATCGTCGAGAAGGAGGGAGGCGCCGTCGCCATCAAGGACGTCCCCACCCCACAGCAGCTCAAGCGCGGAGAGGTCCTCGTCAAGATTGACTACTCGGGTATCTGCCACACCGACTTGCACGCACAGATTGGTGACTGGCCCGCCCACGCCACTTTCCCCCTCTGCGGTGGACACGAGGTGAGTGCCAGCCAGAAACGGTGATATGGACGGATGGACGTTACGAAGCATACATTGCTTGGCTCACCCACCACTGACGCTTACTTCCATCACCTTGCTTCTTCTTGCACCCCACAGGGCGCTGGTACCGTCGTCGCATTGGGCGAGGGCTCCGATGAGCACGTCAAGCTCGGCGACCGCGTAGGCATCAAGTGGCTCGCAGACTCGTGCCTGACCTGCGACTTCTGCCGCGTCGGCAACGAGCCAAACTGTCAAAAGGCAGAGATGCACGGCTTCACTAAGCACGGCTCCTTCCAGCAGTACGCCGTCTCCTACGCTCGTCACGTCACGCCCATCCCCGACAAGCTGCCCCTCGACGCTGCTGCTCCTCTCCTCTGCGCCGGTGTCACCGTTTGGAAGGCCATCAAGGTTGCCAACCTCACACCCGGACAGACCGTTGCCATCGTCGGTGCTGGTGGTGGATTGGGCCACTTGGTGAGTACAATACAATAGTTGCGCAGCCATAGCCATTCAGGGTCCAAGCTGCCACGCGCATGCAACGCGGCGCCAAATTGCTGCATGTCCTGCGCCACACACATACACGCATTACTGACCGCGTGCTGTTTCCGACCCCTTCCGTTTCTTGCCCTCTCTTCACGTCTTCCCACAATCTCGCCGACACCACCACCGCCATCCGACACTACCCGATGGCACCACGACCACCACACACAGGCCATCCAATACGCCAAGGCTGCTGGCCTCCGGGTCATCTCCATCGACACCGGTGACGACAAGGTCAAGCTCACCCAGGAGCTCGGCTCGGACAGCTTCGTCGACTTTGCCAAGGAGAAGGACCTCGTTGCCGCCGTCAAGGCCGCCACCGACGACGGTCTCGGCCCGCACGCCGCCATCGTCGCTGCATCCGGTGCAAAGGCCTACGAGCAGGCCCTCGAGTACATCCGTCCCACGGGCGTCCTCGTCCCCGTCGGTCTCCCGCCCAACGCCTCGATCAAGATGGACGTCTTCTTCGGCGTCTTCCTCACAAAGCGCATCCTCCCCTCGTACGTCGGTAACCGTCAGGACGCCATCGAGTCTCTCCAGCTCGCCGCAGACGGACGAGTCAAGGTCATCTACAAGACCCGCGGCCTCACCGAGCTCCCGCAGATCTACGAGGACATGCACCACGGCAAGATTGCAGGACGCATCGTCGTCGACTGCTCGCGCTAAATTGGCGCGGCGCTGCACTGCACTGCACACTGCGGCCATAGGTCGGGAACAATGTTGCCTCCCCCATGCCCAGCTCCTTGACTGTATTTGTTGATATCAGCGAGCATGTATGTATGTTAGGATGGGAAGACTCATAAAGGGAAAAGGGACAGAAATGAAAAGGTTGATTCAGTTTCATTCGCCCACTGTCTCATGACCGTCTGATATGAGTGATAGCACAGCACCGCACGAGCACCACTCAACTCCCCGACGCTTCCCTGGCTTTGGCGGCCATGGCAGCCTTAGTGCTCCCCTTCGGCCTACCCCTCGGCCTGCCGGTCGATGTCCCTGTCGGCGTGCTCCGTGCTGCACTCCCCGTCGTTGGCCCTATCGGCGTACCCCGTGCACCACCTCGTGCACCACCCCTGCTGCCCCTTGGCCTTCCTCCACTGCCTCTGCCTCGAATGGGCGTCTGGGTCTGCGCCTGACTCGAAAGCCGCCCATTGCGAATCGTCTCGACTGTGCGCGCCCTTGCCTTTGCCAGAATCGCCTCTGCAGAGACGAGGCGTTCGCCCGCACCCGCGCTCGCATCAGCGGGGATGGAGTTTGAGCTTGAGCTGGGTCCGACATTCCCCCCCGCCCCCGCTCCCGCACTGGCAGAGAGAAACGCCAAGTCGGGCAAGAGTGCATTCGCGCCCGAGCTTGTACTGTGGATCCCAAGCGCACTGCGCTTGGCCTCCGCATAAGCTCGCCGCAGCTCATCGACTTCCCCGTCCAAGCGCGAGAGCTTGGCTGCGCGACTCAGCTCCACGGGGCGGAAAGGCCTCTCGAGCCATGTGCCCTTCCAGAGAGTCGAGGTCCTTCCCTGTGTGAAGTCGTAATCCCGTGGAACGCCATTGTCATCGTGTGCAGCGTCGTCGCCCTTGGACAGACGCTGGGCGAGGTCCGGCGGTAGACGGGTCCTCGTCAATCGTTCGCCAAGCGCATCGAGGGCGCGGACGACGAGTACGTCGGAGCGGGTCAGATTCACGCCTGTGCTTGTGTGAGGGTCTGAGGTTCCCCGACGCATGAGCTGTCCGTACTCTCCCTTTTGAGCCTGGTGACTATGCACAGTGACCTCTTCAAAGACGGGTAAGACGGGAGGATTGCGTATGCCCGAAACCGTTGTGGCGGGTATCACGTAGAACGCCGAGTCGGGGAGTACAATTGGGCGCTCAAGGTCAGACGAAGTGTTGCTATCCGCACCCTCCAAGGCCGAGAGGTCCCCACAGAGCTGTTGTACGACGTCTTGCACGTCGAATATCGGCTTGAAGTCGTCCGGTCGCTCTGCAAAGGCGGCTGCATCGGCGCCGGGTGCGCGTGCGAGGGCAAGGATGCCAGCCACCTTTCGCCACGTGGTGAGGGGAAGGTCGAGGGAGTCCGACATGCGCTCTGGCAGGCGGAGCAAGCGCATATATGCATCAGCCTCAATTCGTACTTTGGACGTGCCTAGGCCGCGAAGAGGGTCCCACTCTTCGTCGACGTCTGTTGATCCTTCTGTGCCGGGTAGCTTGGCCCAAGAGAAAGCTTCTTGCTTTACGCCTGGCACCGGATTCGAGCGTGTGGGTTGTAGCGAGTACAGTAGATATATGCCGAAGAGAGATGCCGTGACCTGGAGACATGTCCTCTGCGTGATGTCCGCGGTATCCTTCAGCGACAGCAAGGGTGCTGTGGGGTGTATGTGGAGCAATAGAGAATGGTGTCAGCGCCAGGAATGTATGCTCAGCGAGCCAAGATCGCAGCGCAAACTCACCAAGCATGCGCCGTGACACAACTTCAAAGAAGTGCTTCCGGGTCTTTGGGTCTTCTCCCCAGGCGAATGTTGCATCCTGCCACCCGAGATTTACCCAGACAGAGGCAAAGGAAGCCAGAGGACCTGCGAGCAACGTTTGGGCCGCTTTGAGTTGCCGCTCGGACGGAGTGCTCCCAGACGGTCCTTCGCGACTTAACCCGAACTCTTCTATGACATCGATTGTCGACATCCAGTCCCGGACAAACTCGTCGAACAAGGCCTGCACATCAACGTCGAGCCGGTCGAGGAACGACTTGGAGAATGGAAGACGGCGAGCCTTGGGCGGAACGTATCTTCGATTGCGTAATGTGATGCGCTGTCCAGCAGTCGGAGCGAGAAAGGGGCCCAACGGGACGGTGTTCTGTGTGGCTGATGAGCTGTCCACTTGTTGCTGTGATCGATCTGTTTGAAGACTGCGAGCATCCAGAGCGTCGTGCCCGGTAGCTTTGCGCTTCCCGTGGGC
The DNA here is from genome assembly GCA_004016185.1 of Quambalaria eucalypti. Lineage (NCBI taxonomy): Eukaryota > Fungi > Basidiomycota > Exobasidiomycetes > Microstromatales > Quambalariaceae > Quambalaria > Quambalaria eucalypti. The sequence continues at coordinate 13,812 of RRYC01000417.1, forward strand.
TCTTTCGCTCAGTGGCTCCGATGTCGCGTCGTCGAAAGAGGATGACCTTGCGGGTGTATGCTCACTTTCGTGTGGAAACAAGATCATCTCGATTGTCCTGTTTGCGTTGTAGCTGTCAGCCCTGGCCAACGGCTGTTCCTGCTGGCGTTGAAATGTGTTGCTCACCTTCTTTTCGATGACGAGCGTGGCGTCTCCGTATCCAGACGCCGCGTCCGAGTCGTGTTCGTCGTGCGAGTCGTGCTCGTCGTCCGAATGGTACTTGAAGACGCCATCGCGCGCATATTGACACCAAACTGCCTTCATCACCTGAGCGGTGTCCGCGACGCTGGTTTCGCTAGTGGCCGAGGTGCCTGCACCTGCAGCATCGTAGGTGCCAGTTGGGAGGGCAGCAAAGAACGACGACAGCTGTGGCCGTACTGACGAACCTTTTGCAGCGTGGTACGCAACATTGGAGGCATGACCGCTTGCGATGAGCCAGTGGCCAAGGATAAGACTCGTGACCAGCTCGAAACCGGCAGCATGGAGGACAAAGTCGACTCTGGCGCTGCCGGAGCGCTCGGGAGCGCATATAGCAGCCCACGCGGTCTCTAGAGATGCAGCGTCGGCTGAGACTTGATTTCCAGGAGTCACAAAGTTGTACGTGCTGCCGTTGCCCAGCAAGGATGACTCTGCAAGCAGAAAGAAGACATCCTGTGGAAATTGGGCAGGTAATACGTGTCACAGTTAGCCTTTTTAGCGGGCAAGAGTGGGAAGAAGACGAGACGACGCACCTTTGCTTGTACTCCCGACTGAGAGCCGTCGACGACACCTTGCGGTATTTTGAGCAGATGCTGCATGGCCTCTGGCGATGGCTCACACCTGAAAGCCGCAAGGTCCAGCTTGGCAAATGGATCATAGCTCTGCCAGTGGACGCTGGTCTGGAAGAGCGAGAGCACGAAGCGGATCAAGTAGCACTCGGAGAACAGCCATGGTCTACTAAGCCATGTAGGCTTCTCCCGCTCAATCCAGAGATTGTAGAAGATCTTGGCAACGTCGTCGCTTTTCCCCGACGTGCGCAAAGGCTGAAGCGGACGATCTCTGCCGACCTCGTGCTTGAGCTTGGAGAGCTTCTCTACGATGCCCTTTGATTCCTGCGCGGCAGCATGGATGTCTGCGGCGCTGCGACCGTCTGTCGTGGAGAGGGCGGAAGCCGCTCGGTAGAGGCCGTCGACGACGCGGGTAAGGAAGGCGGGCCAGCGCTTGGCCACCGACTGATACTCGAACGACGTCTTGTCGTGCGTGGCGTACGACCGCGCAGGGACGGACATGTCACTTTCGGTGACTGTGAGCGGTGGAGGGTATCTAGATGTTAAACGAAGGTGGTGTATACTGGACAAGGTGGTGAGGAGCCTCCACGGGTCGTTCTGTCTGTCTATACTTGGCGTTCACTCAGTCCGTGCAGCGCGGGGTTCCAGTACTAATCACCACCGACGCCTGCTGAATAGCGCGCGGTATAGCCCCATCCCACGCGACGTGATTAGCACCAGCCTAGGCCAGACGGTGCCTCGGGCCAAGTCCAAAATTTTGGCAGCGAGTTTCCTCGGCCGGTGGGGCGGCAGGGCGGCCAATCGAGGATTCTCTTGAATGGAGAAGAAGTTGCAACGACAATAGCTGCGAGTAGGACTGGATGCACGGATGTTCAGTTCATCTTCGTAACCAAGAGCACCATCTCCAAGGGCATATACGTCAGTTACATTTCTGTTCCCCCACGCAGCCCGCCCAAGATGATGTCCTCTATCAAGAAGCCGCGCAACGCCCGCTCCAAGCGTGCCCTGGACAAGCGCCAGCCCCAGATCAACGAGCCCGTCAAACAGGCGCTGTACGTCAATGCTTCGCACTCCTCTGCGCTCATCTCCAAGGCATTGCACCAGCTTGCTTCCCTCAAGAAGCCCCATGCTATTTCCTTTTCCAAGAAGAAGTCCAATGACGTTAATCCTTTTGTGGACGCCGCCAGCATTGAATTCTGGTGCGCCAAGAACGATACGCCGCTCATCCTCGTTGGCGACTCGCGGAAGAAGAGGAAGGACAACCTGACATGGATCAGACTCTTCGATGGGCGGGTATTGGACATGCTGGAGATGGGCGTCGATGCAATGAAGGGAGTTGAAGAGTTCAAGGTGTGTATGCGTGGCGTGCGAGCGTGCGGGCGCCCTGGAAGAGAGCAAAAAACTGACGCAGGTCAGGTCCTCTCACCTCTCCTCCAACCTCTAGGCCTCGACGATGCCAGACGTCGGTGCCCGCCCTCTCTTCCACTTCGCCGGCCCGCAATTCGCCGCCGACGCAGCATCTACGTATCCCGCGCACGCACAGCTCAAGTCCGTCCTCCTCGACTGGTACCGGGGTGAAGAGGTTCTGGAAAATGGCATCCCCACGGGCGGCAAGGTCGCGCTGCAGGGTGGGCTGCAATACGTCATTAGCGTCACGGCAGGGCAGAGTAGCAGCAGCAGCAGCAAGGACGGGGCCAACGCCACGCTGGCGGACCTGTACGCCTCGGGCGCGGCAACGAGCTCCCTCGGCGCCGAGGCGGGCGCCTCGTCGTCTTCTGCCACTGCGGTGGACTCCTCCGCAACTGGCTCCCCGATCTTCTTCCGCACGTACTCGCTCGTCGTACCCCCCAAGACGCCCACGCGCGCCATCCCCTCTGCCTTTGAGCTGCAAGAGTGCGGCCCTAGCTTTGACTTTTCGCTGCGCCGCCGCCAGCCCACGGACCCTACGCTCCTCTCGCAGGCGCTGCGCCGCGCCAAGACGCAAGCAGAGAAGAACCGCCAGGGCAAGAGCGATAACTACAAGAAGAATATCGATACTGACGAGATGGGCGATATGGTCGGTAGGGTGCACGTCGGAAAGCAGGATCTCTCCAAGTTGCAGACGAGGAAGATGAAGGGTCTCAAGGCGGGTGGGGACAGCGACGACGAGGGCGATGACGATGATGAAGAGATGGATGGCGAAGACGACGAGGACGAAGACGACGAGTTCATGGGGCTAGAGGACGGAGATGAAGACGAGGAAGAGGACGACGATGATGACGAGGGAGACTCTTCGCAGGAGCTCGACGAGGACGAAGACGATGAGGAGGCCGAGGCAGCAGAGATGCGGGACCTCGCAGAGGCAATCAGCGACGACGATGAGCCCGCAGACGTGCCGAAAGCCAATGGCAAGGGCAAGCGGGGGAGGCGGGGATGAGCGGCAGTAGCTCATCCGTCAGCGACCCTTTACCGTATTGTACACATCCCGTCTTCAATGCTACCCATTCCTTTGATGCGCCATGCAATGTCCGATTGATATGATTGAGACGGCGAGTTGTAATGCTTGAAGAGAATACATTGTATGCACACTAGAAATGGACACCCGCACTGAAAATCCTATATCGGTAATCTCCGCCATAAGACCGCATCTATGCTGGAGGAGCGTAAAGTCGCCGACTGCGTTTCCCATTGCTACTTGCGCGACGACACTGACTTGCTGCCTGCCCTAACTACAATTCCTTCAATCGATAAGAGACGACGTGGGGGGACCGCCAGCAGCAGTTGCCTCTTGCGCGGGCGCGGCCGAACCATTCTGCGAGCCCTGGGCACGATGGCTTGCAGTCCTCGAGGCACCTCCGGGCCTTTGGCTCCTGTGTCTCTTTGCTGTCGGGTCCTGCTCCGCTGCCGCAGCGCCCGCGCCCGTCGCTCTGCTCCTGCTCCTGCTCATCCCTGGCCTCGACCTGCTCCGGCTGCCGTGCCTGTGGTAGTGCGGGCGCCTGGGAGGAGGGCGGAGGAATTTGGGCGGCTTGACGATGCCGTTAAATACGAGGGTCCCGTACACGAGGAGTACGAATCCCAAGCTCTGTAGCGTGCCGCTGAGCGGGCGGAAGACCTCCCAACCGAGGAGCAGACTGGCAACCCAAATACCCAATGTCCGGCACGTATCGATGGTGCTTCGCGCCGTCGCAGAGATTGCGCGTGTGACGGCAAGACCACAGCCATTGAAAAGGGCAATGGAAATGGCGATGGCCACCGAGGACCAAAGAACCGCAGGGCTGTTGATCGTCTGTCGCCAGCCGGTGCGCATGTCAAAATAACCACCTTCCCCTGCTGCAGTGGATCCGTAAAAGAAGTGCAGCAGGGGCATCGCAATGAGCGTCGTGCCGAGGCCAAATAGGCCCTCATAGCCTACCGCAAGAAGTGGCTCGACGTCGTATCGCGACATGATCTGGCAGGAGGTAATGATGAAGATGAAGGCTGATCAGCGACAATAGCGTCTAACCGCTTGCGATGGCAAGTGGCACACTCACCTTCTCCTCGAGCACGAACTGACTGGCCGTGAACAGCTGTGCAAAGAGAATCAACAGCACACCCAAGAGTGCCGTGATGACTTCAGGGATGTCTTCCTCGTCACCATCCTTGCTGCCAAAGATGCCGCCCCGAGCCCGCACTGGGTTCGTAGCTCTTGTGACTATTGTCGAAGCGATGGATACTGGGTCGGACTCTTTGAGGATCGTGCCAGACAAGCCGACGATGCATACACCCAGCATCACAGTCACGAGGCTGGCAAAAAGTCATCAAGGCAATCGTACGTGAAGTGGTTGATTAGCGTGCGAGCGTGCTTCTCTGACCATTGTTACCTTCAAGGCCTAGGCGGCGCTACTACTCACCTGAGCCACTGGAAGAGGTGCAAATGCCTTCGCAGGAAGATGACACTGAAGATGCCCACCCAGAGCACCAGTGCGCCTCGTGTCATCCTGGGATAGCAGCAAGGGGTCGAGTAGGGGCCCAGTGAAGCATACGTCAACATTGGCCCTAGAACAAGGTGCGTACCCTGTATGCGCGGAGTGGAGCAGGTTCACTCACTGATAGATGGATACGGGCGTGAAGAGAAGACCAACGTTCATCAAGGTAGTGCCACAGATGTCGCAGGCGGCTGGAGCAAAGAATAGGAAGGGTGCCGATCCTGTGAGGCTGAGGCTGCCCTCTTCGGCATCGCCTGATTGCTCCGTCGTCTCTGGTGGCCCCGCAGGACCCTGTCGCCCTCGCTCGACGTCTTCACTCGCGCCACCAGAGGTTCCGTTGCCATTGGCAGTGTCCGTCCCCTCCAACGCTCCTCCATCGATGAGTGGCGCCGTCTCCTCGCCGCGCTGTGTGTGGGCTGCTGTCTTGATATGATCGGCGATCCCTTTGCCGCGACGATTCCGTGCCCGGATCGAGGCTGCGATGTAGGAGTATAGGATGGGTAGCAGGCAGAGGCACTCTCCGACGAACATTTGTAGTGTCTGCAGAGGACGAGAAGCAGGGGGAATGATGAGGAAGAGCAGGCAGTGGACTGGTGTGAGTATGCGTCGTGGGGTAGGACGGCTCTACACGTAGCGTCGCGCATGACTCACCTGCCATACGGGCTGACTGAATTCAACGGCGTCTCTGGGGTCGTCATTGGGGCCGCAATTCTCGACACACTGCATGTCCTGCCATTTGGTAAAGAGGGAGTTGCTAATACCGGTCAACAGCATGCCCCCCACGAGAAAGGGGACCGCCTTGCCGGATACCATGATGGGCCAGTTCGCAGGTGAGGCGCGGAATCGAGATGATGAGCGCGTATATGCTTCACAACGTGCCTGCCGAGTGAAGTCAAGGCGATGAGAGGATGATTCTAGGAAGTGGTCGATGTGATATGAGATGCAGAGGCAACAGCGAGAGGGAGTATGGTCCAGAGAGATAGCGACCAAGGCGTGCCTGTACCTGGTCCTCGGAACGGGGCGAGAGTGACTCCAGTGCGGTGGGTCGTGTGGCCCCTGTTGAGGCTGTTTGGATTGCGAGTGGGCGGGCGTCGAATGGACGCCGTCGACGCCGCCCCCCGCCCCGTGACTTGCTTGGCCCGTATGCCCGTATGCACGCCTGCCTGGCGCTCCACGCGTGTCGCGGGCCATTTGGCAGGCCACCACTCAGCCAAGCCAGCCAAGTCGGCCAGTCGGCCCAGCCGCCTCTCCGGCCACGCGGCGGCAGTGCAAGTGCTCGCTGCTCGCACACTCGCACGCACCCAAACCTGCTGCTCCACACTTTATGTTCGCGACGGTAGTGGCCCAGACTGGCATCTTTTTTCCCTCTTTGCAGGGCCGATTCGAAGACGACCGTATCGAAGAACACTCGCTACGCTTCCGCCATGGACGACGAGGACAACTTCACCTCCATCACCTGGGAGACGGCCAACGAGGCAGAGGCTGCTGCCGCCGCCGCTACTTCACGCACGCCATCCTCCTCCACTCAGCCCCCACCATCGTCAGGTGTGGACCTAGTGCTTGGGACTCAGAGTCTGGCCGATCCATACTCGAGACCACCAACCAATCCAGATGATGGAAGGCCGATATGGGAGGGCTACCTCATGGTCGAGGCTACTGAGCCGCGCAAGGAGCACGAGGGCACAAAGGAGATGTTCGTCAGCTATGGCATTCGTGCCGAGGTGAGCACTTGAGCCCCGTCTCACTTGTCAAGCGATGAATCAAACAGCCTGATCAGAACAGTACCACCCCTATTCCCACTTTGCAGACCAACTTGAAGCACTTTTCCCGTAGCCGACTCGCCACAAGAAGGCGCTTCCAAGACTTTGTCTTTCTGCGCGACAATCTCGCCCGCGACTTTCCCGCTTGCGTAGTCGCCCCACTTCCCGACAAGCACAGGCTTGGTGAGTCCGAGACACAGGCGGTAATCGCCGAGATACTTCGAGTGAGACGCACAAACACTGATATCGTCTCGACATACTCCTGAATCTTTAGAGTACCTGACAGGGGATCGCTTCAGCAGCGAGTTCATCGACCGACGTGTAACAGAGTGAGCAGGCGATAGCAAGACTTCGATTGGTGACGGGTCTTCGTAGTACAATCGCTGACTGCTGCTCGCCTACTCTTCCGCTCCCTCGCCCGCTCATTTAGCCTCCAGCTGTTCCTAGAAAGGATATGCAGGCATCCGACATTGCAACGCTCGCAATTGCTGCGCAGCTTCCTCGAATCGACGGAATGGGTGAGTCAACGAGGTGCGGGGTGGCCCCCAGGAAATCAAACAGGCCACTGACGCCCGCTCTGCCTGTCACGCCAGCACGTCGAGATGCACATGCACACATCATCCGCAGCTAGCGGCTCTGGAATCGGCAGCACGAGTGGCCTAGACGAGGGCCCACGCGCTCCGCAAGGCATACTGGACACACTCTCAGATACTTTCCTTAACGCATTCGCCAAAGTGCGCAAGCCAGATGAGAAGTTCGAGGTGATGAAGGAACGTCTGGAAAAGTTTGAAGAAGGCCTCTCGGGCGTGGAGAGGGTCATCAGCCGTGGACGCGTTCGATGGACAGGTGAGTAGCGGTTCTCCAAAATGACTCAATTGTGACGACCGTCCCTCACGCTGGTCGCTCACGGGCTGGATAGGTCCTTCGACTGCCTCCCATCTCCACCCTGTCCCTCCTTCCCGCGCCCGCGAACCTTCGCCTGCTTCTGTTGGCCGATCTCGCTTCTCCTGGTCTTCGTTCTCCCCGTCCCGGCCTCCTGCCTCCTCGACGCCTGCCTCGCCCAAACAACAATTGCTTGCGCCGAATCTCGGATTGGAATCGCTAGACTTGGCCTCCGATTACGAAGAGTTGGCCAACGCCATCGAGGGCCTCGGCTACCTCGAAAGCGGCATCACTGACCCGCTCAACCGCTACGCAGCAACAGCCAACGAATGGGCAAGGATCATGAGGAACACGGTGAGTACAGAGGGACAAGGTCGCGGTCATCGAGGCGCTGCGCTTGAACGGGACATTGACGATCTGACCCCTTTCTCTTACAGACCGGCCGGTCCACGGAGGAGCTGCAATCTCATCTGCACGCCATCCTGTCCTATTCTTCGACACATCGCTCCGTCCTCAAACTACGGGACCAGAAGCAGCTAGACTTCGAAGAGTTGACCGACTACTTGTCTTCGGTCGTCTCTGAGAGGGATCGGCTGGCAAGCCTGAGCAGCCCCTACGGAGGTGGCCACGGCCATGGCGGTGTGCGTGGACCAGGTCTGACCGGCTTTCTCAAGGACAAAGTCGACCACTTCAGGGGAGTCGACGAGGAGCGCACGCGCGTCGAGAGGATGCAGCGGCTGGACGGACGAATCGCCGAGCTCCAAGATGCCGTCACGCTCTCGCACGACGTATCCGTCGCCTTTTCCGCCGAAGTCGCAAAGGAGAACAAGACGTTCCACATGGCCAAGGACCAGGAGATGAAGGAGCTCATGGGCGCTTATGCTGATGGACAGGTGGAGATGTGGCGCCGTGGAGCGGAGATCTGGGACGCACTCATCCCGCGCTTGGAAGCTATCAAGGTCGACGTCTGATGTGAGGGAAGGCGTTCATGTTAGCATTTGGGGCGCTGAAGGGGGGCGTGCCAATGTAATGTGTTGATATCCAGTCCAACACCGCCTATATGTCCCGTTCCTTGTGTGGGTGAGGCTCCGGGGCCTGGATGTGCCGGTCCGCGTTTCTGGCGGCTGCAGCACGGCTAGAAGACCGCTCTTGCAGTGTGACCCCATACGACACCTCGACCCACTCGCGGCAGCTCATGTCAGTCCGTCAGGCTTCAAATCAGTCCATCACTCAATCACAAAACATTGTGCGCCAAAATATTGCAACTCGAAGCTCGCCAAAGACCGCACGAGGCGACCACGGACGAGCCCAAGGCACAGAGTTTGATTGAGTCGTAGTTTGGGCTAGCTGGCCCGCACCCGTGGTCCCAATGACAGAGAGCGATTAACACTGGCCTACACACTGTCGTCTAATGTACAAGGGAAACATGACGCAAGCGCAGAGGCTCTGCACGTCGAGGAAGAGGGCCTGCGCATCCGTCACCCGAACGAGCGATAACCTCCTCCTCTGGGGCGCCGCCGTGCTTGCGTATGAGCGTATGAGCGTGTCGTATGTGTGTGTGGAGACCGAAAAAGTATTTTCCTCTGCCCCCTGTGTCCCGAGCTGTGGCTTTTATATACAAGTTGGGTATACTGTCCAGGGCACGTGGGCCCTCACCGCCGCCTTCTCCCGCGAGCAGAGCCAAGGCGGACCTAGGAGTGGCAGCCACAAACAGCCAGACCCCCAGGCCAAACCTTCGACCTTGCTCCGCGCGTGCCGTGGGCGTTTCATCTCCGATGGGAGGGGTTTCGGCCTCCGTGATGCGAAGAGAACGCAATTGAATACCCGATGCTGGTTTTCTTCCAAATCATTCAGCGAGGCTCCGCCACTGCCTCTCGCCGACTAGATCTCGGATGATGGAATTTACGGAAGAGCGACAACCTCATCCTTGGACTCGGTCCGCTTGTAGCTCCTCCTCCAGGTCTTGTCGATCTTCTCCAGGTAGAAGGTCTGAGGGAAGAGGTCAGTGGGGCTGCCCTTGGGGGTGAAGTCGACGACGTTGTGGGTGGCCTCGCGGGTCTTGAGGGCGTCGACGTAGGTCTGGCAGGGCACGACAACCATCGACTCGAGGCGCTTCTTGAGGTCGAGCTTGGCTGCGATCTCGGCAGTCGAGCCGACGACGCGAGCAGCAAAAACGGAGGCAGCGCAGCCAGAGCCAAAGGCGTAGAAGAGCATGCGCTTGTTCTGGAGCTCGTCCGAGGAGATGTTGCAGAGGAGAGAGGCGAGACCACCGTACAGGGAAGCAGTGTACATGTTGCCGATGCGACGAACAGTGTCAGTGGTGGGCTCCAGCTTGCTGGCTTGCATCGTCTTGGTCAGGGCAGCAAATGCCTTTTCAACGTCCTTGTTGGTCCTGGTGGCGGTGCGGTCGAGGTCCTTGAAGGACTCGGGGATGCTGGCGTAGGCAGGGTTGGTTGGGTCGGCGAGATAGTCGTTGTAGACGATTCGGCCGAAACCCTTCTGGACGAGCTTGCCGTAGGGGGAGTGGAAGATGGTGTAGTCAAAGTCGTCGACCTTGACGGCGGCGAGGTTGCCGGCAGCGGCGCCGTTGGCACCGTTGGCCTGGGCGGCCTTTGCCTTGGCAGCCTTGGCACGGTATGCGTCGTAGGCGCGGTCGAGGGCGCCCAAGTAGGTCTGGATGGTCTCTGGGCCGTCGACGATGGGGTACTCGGAGTTGAGGTCCGGCTTGTAGAAGTCCCAGTTGTTGGCCATGTGGGTGCCGTGGGTGGGCTCAAAGACGATGGGGGCGTCGGGGCCGATGAGGAGGGCAATGGCACCAGCACCGCCGACGGGTCGAGCAGAGCCCTCGGCGTAGATGGCAATGTCTCCGGCGGTGACAATGGCGTCACGGCCGTCCCAGGAAGAGCTCTCAACCCAGTTGATGGCGTTGAAGAGGGCGGCGGTGGAGCCGTAGCATGCGTTCTTCGAGTCGAGACCCTCGATGTCGGTGTTTCCAGACTGGGCAAAGAGCTGCATGAGGACCGTCTTGACGGACTTGGACTTGTCAATGATGGTCTCGGTACCGACGTCCAGGCGGCCAATGGACTTGGGGTCAATGTTGTACTTCTCCATCAGGTTCGCGGTCACTAAGGGCGGGCGAAGGAAGGAGTGGTGTAGGCCGGAATCAGATTGTGGTCGATCAAATGCGATTCGAAGCTACTCCCGCTCAGCATCGACGGGCAGAAGTAGAGACTCACCGGTGAGGAGGAAAGAGTTGATGTCCTCTCGGTCGTCGGTGCAGGCCATGAACTTCTGACCAAAGCCGATGGTGTACTTTCCCTTGGGCGCGCCGTCAAAGTCCTCGAGCTCATCTTCCGAGATACACTGGGAGTTGGAGATGCGAGCGGGTGCTTCGGTCAGTTGAGGGCTCCGCCGTGGGGCGCTATCCGACGGAAACAGTGGCACTTATGCTGCCGGCCGGCGTATGCCTCGTACTCACGCGCTTGGGAAAGTAAATTTCCATGCCCTTGATTCCAACGTTCTGAGGCCTAGTCATGATGGCAGTCTGTGTGAGGTGCGGGGGCGGGTGGGTTGGTGGGATGCGCGGAGAATTGGGTGAAAAGGGTGGTGTGACGAATGTGTGGGGAGCAGAGGGAAGAATGCGAGGAAGAAATCGGTTTGTAATTAAGTAGAGGTGAGGGGGGTTGGGGGAGGCGGGAGCCAACGAGAAGAGCAACAGGGGACCCGCCAGGCTCAAGAGCGTGCGATACCGCCGCAACAGCACCAGCAGCCTCACCACGGAAGCAAGCAAGCATTGGCGAGGTCAGTCCGCCCGCCAGCCAGCCCGCGACCCGCCCACCCCGCCAGCCACTTGGTATCATATGCATCAGCCGCCGCCGTCGCCTTTGCGGCCCCTCAGAACGACACGAAGAAGATCTGCCTGCACGCACGCACACGCACGCGCACGCGCACTGGCGGACACTACCGGGTACACACCGCTCATGCGCCCGCCGTCTCAGGCAAGCAGATGCGGGGAGGACTCGTCGGGCTCACTCGCCGGGTCAGAGCCCTAAGTCAGCCAGCGCAGAAGTCGGGTTGGTCTCTCGAGGGCTGACACGCAGCAGAGGTTATGGGTCGACGAGCTGTGCAAGTGGGCATCTGAGCCGCGGGGCGATGTGGGCGTGCGCGAGGATGACCTCGGCTGGGCGTAAGCGCAACGCACTGCAACCAACAAGCGCACAACTCAACCTCAGCGACTTGACGGCGAGCTTACTTAGGTTTGGGGCAACGGCCTGGCGAGACGAGATGCACGCAGCGCGCAATCGAAGGCGGCGGCACAACGTCAATGGCCCCTTGCCCTTTCGGCGACATCCACAGCACTTCATTTTGTCGCAGAGAGACGACACAGGGGCACGGGAGCCGGGGCAAACCGTCTCCAGGCACAATACTTACGCACAAAGTTCAGTCGACGAAGTCCATGGGAATCTCTTGTCAGCCCGCCGCCGCCGCCATGGTTCAACGTCTTGCCGACTAGCACCTCGCCATGGGCGCTGGCGTCTGTGCATTCACAGACGGCAGTCTCCGGCGGCGACAAAAGACGATCACCGAGCACAGCCGTCTGCTCAAACGTGCGAAAAACACCGGCGCGCAGAGGGTGCACCAAGGTACGAGAAATTGAGGACCCGACGGGTGACACACAAGAAGACGCACGCCGCTCTTGACGGATTGGCGCAGGCACGGGTACGGCAATAGACCCATACACTCCAACGACTCGCACGGTCAAGCGACGACCAATTGACTCTTGCGGCAAGGGCTAACCGTAAGAGCTGGCGAGGCAGCATGTAGCTCAACCCGGAACCCACGACGTCTCCGGCCTCACCTGACGTGAAAGGTCGGAACGCGAGAGTGGGACGACAGGCAGAGACCGGTTGCAGCATCGTAAAAAGCACACCGAGCCCACCTCGATCACGGCCCAAAGCATCATGTCGCCGCTCCCTGACTGACCTGGCCGAGGTTGCGGAGCCGAGAGCCAAACCCTAGATACGAGCTGACAGGCCAAAAACAGAGCAGTCTTCGAGTTCCGCACCCTGACAGCGCTCAGACCGTGGGTAAACTCTCTTCAGACCGTTATCATCACAGGCAGCAATCTGCTCTCGCCAAAGTCGAGCAAAGCTACTTTATCTCTTTACGCACGAGCCTCTTTGCGAGCATACGCTCATCGCACCGCACTGAGCCTACCGTTCGGAACGATCGATGAGAGAGATGGAGCTGACCGCAGGCGGCAGGTGATCGAGATGTGGGCTGCCAAGTGCGACGAGGTCACGGGAGCATCGCTGGCGAGGTGGGCCAAGTAGGCCAAGAGAGACCTCTCCAGTGCGGGGCGTGTGTCCCGTGTCCGCTCCTAATCCACCGCCCCGTTGCATGATATTCAAGGCAAAGGCCCATTCTATACATGTCGCGTCCCGCGCGTATCTTGTTGCGTATTCAACTTTGGGTCGCCTTTATAGACGCGTAATACACATTCCGCGGCTCCGTGCATACAAGTGCGTAATCTCACTATTGACTGTGCCCTCGTTGGTGAATATCACGGCTTTGCTAAGTCAAAAGTCTCCACAAAGTTCGATTCTGCGCAGCCGACTCAATCAGGCTCCTTACCTGCCATTCCTTCTTCTTACTCCTCTTTCCCACATTCACCGCCGACTTTGCCCCTGATCCTATTTTTGACCAGATACATACCCCCGCCTGACCCTCCACAAATCGGCCATCTGCGAGCGCCTTCCTTTTCATCTCCGTTACCTCGCCGCACTCGCTCGCCACTCCCCCCATTCGCGCTATTAGGCGCCTCGCGTCGTTCGAGTCATGTCCTCGCCGACTGGCAACCTCGCCTGGCAGGACCTCACACTCGAACAAGGTTCATCTCGATCTCCTGTTGATGCAACGGCAAATCAGAACAATGCGTCACACACATCGAGCACTTCCTCAAACGTCAATCAGGCAGGACCCTCGTCTCCGCCGCCGCGAAAAGCTGCCAGCCGCTCCCAGAAAGCCGTAGCAGCGTGCACAGGCGCAGTTGCCACATCCCTGCTTAGTGAGTGCTCAAAGGGATCGGATGTTCCTGACCTGTCATGGCCCATGCTCCTTTCACAGTGCACAGGCTCTGAACCAACTCGTCCCCACCGCATACACACACCGCAGTGACACCCTTTGACGTGATCAAGACGCGGCTCCAGACGCAATCGTCTGCTGAGCCCCTCTTCACACCCTCATCGCACCTACATCCGCCCGTCTCCGCCGCATCATCGGAGGCATCTACATCACGTAATAAGCTGCCTCCGCCCTCCAAGGCCCACACCGCAACCTGCTGTCAGCAGACCTTCTTCACCGGCAACACCCACGAAGACAAGCTCACCTGCCGCTTCGACCCTAGATTGGAGGAGCAGACCAAGGCGAGCGCTGGTAGTGGCGGTGGCAGTGGTAGCAGTAGCCGCAGCCATCACTTACAGCCGAGGTCCTTGCCGCTTTCGCGTCCACAGCCGCACCGCCCGCCGCACTTTTCCGGCACGCCACCCTACTCACACACGACGGCATTCTCCCATCCGGCATCGATATCGCACGCTTATGCGCACCCATCTTCCACCTGCGCCTTCACCGATCGGGGTACGGCTGCGATGCAGCTGGAAGCTTCCTCGAGGAATGCGCGCATGAACGGCATGTGGGATGGTGTTGTCAAGGTCAGCAGAGCCGAGGGCATCAAGGGGCTTTGGCGCGGTCTAAGCCCGACTCTGTAAGTAGATTGCAGCTGAGTGACACACCTCTTCCCACCCGCGGTCGCAATGGTGCTGACATCCGAGGCCAAACTCACCTGCTCGACCATTCGCCTACTCCAGGCTCATGACGATCCCCTCTCAAGTCACCTACATGACCTGCTACGACCACTTCAGAGGCATCTTCCTCGCTCTGGAGCCCAAGGAAACGTCCAGTATCGGCCTACCCACTCCTCCCTCGCAGTCCTCGACGAACATTACTACCCACACGCTGCTCTCTTCGCTTGGTGCTGGAGCCTGTGCTCGGTCCGTGTCTGCAACACTGGTGACACCGCTGGAGCTGGTTCGCACCCGCCTGCAAGCCAGCGATGTGTCGCATTCTATGCGGTCGATTGTGACTTCGCTGTCCCAGCAAGTCTCTCGCGAGGGGCCGACTGTCCTTTTTCGCGGCCTCTCGTCGACGCTTTGGCGGGACGTACCCTTTTCGGCCATCTACTTTATGGGGTACGAGACCTTGAAGCGGATTCTGACGGGAGGAAGTGGGCTAGGCGAGGGTGAAGTCAAGGGTGGTCTGGAAGAGTTTGGCATCGCCTTCTTGGCCGGTGCCGTGAGCGGCAGTGTGGCGGCCGTTGCGACGCACCCATTCGATCTGGTCAAGACGAGGTTGCAGGCCTCCATGGGTCCGGCATCTCAGCGCCAGAGTACAGAGCAGTTCTCATCGAGGCAGCCTAGTGCGCAGGATGGCCGCCCCAGTGCCGCATCTGCGGTCCGCAAGGTCGGCTCGTCGCGGACGCTTTCTGCACTCCGCACCATCTTCGCCGAAGAGGGGCCTATGGGTCTCTTCCGTGGCTTGTCTCCCCGCATCGCCAAGGTCGCACCAGCCTGCGGCTTAATGATTGGCAGCTACGAGGCTGTTGGGACCCTTTTTGCCCTCGCGGACGTGGATTGATGGAGGCGCGGGCGGCCTAGAACTCGACTGTCCCTCTCGCGTCAATGACGCAATGCCTGCGCAGTCCTTTTTTTCCTTGGCCGCCTCGCGTTGGATGTTTCTCTCC
Source organism: Quambalaria eucalypti (assembly GCA_004016185.1). Classification (NCBI taxonomy): domain Eukaryota; kingdom Fungi; phylum Basidiomycota; class Exobasidiomycetes; order Microstromatales; family Quambalariaceae; genus Quambalaria; species Quambalaria eucalypti. The sequence continues at coordinate 29,002 of RRYC01000417.1, forward strand.
CTGCCTCTTAATAGTCACCTGTCACGGATCCAAATCATACTGTACACCCAGCCATTACTGCAAGGTCTTGGCGCCGCATTTGCATTAGAATACCGTCGTTCATTTCCCTTGATCGTGAGTCTTTGACCTAGGATCCGCCTTCCTTGTTCCTCTCGACGTGGAGGCGATCACGTGACTGTGCACGGGTGGGGCGCGTCCCTGGCGCGTGTGGCCTGCTGCCTGTGGGTCCGCGTCGGTGTTGCTGCTCGTTCGTGTCCCTTGGATGGGAATTGACGGGCGATGCGACGCGAGAAGGGACCACGCGCAGAAGCGGGACAAACAAGGCGGGACAAATCAACGGACCAACGACCAACGACCAACGACGGCGGCGTGAATAGCAGCAGCAAGTATCGATGACATCTACAGACGGCATCTCGCAACCATAATTGACTCTCTCTCAAACAGCCATCGGCGGATCTACTACGAAAAAGGTAAGTCCAGCAAGTACAGTTCGCCCCAAGACCGGCCCAGCAGCAACTTCAAGTCGATCCTCACTTGGATTGGATCAACCACAACGGCGGCCCACGACATCACACTTCCGTACCCTTCAACATCCTCTCCACCATCCCGCTTTTCCCACGAACGTGCGGTTGCATCGCAGCCACACCCGCCCCGATTCGCTGCCAATGTCACGCTGTTGAGCCCGTTCAAATCCCATCAAGCACCTCCATCGCAGGCACTGGCAGAGCCTGAGCGCAAACGATCGCTGCCAGCTGATTCCTGCGAGACATAGACATGCCTCCGACTACCCGTAGGAGCAGCGGATGGGCCAATAACGGCCTCGACTCTACGGCCCAGCACCCCAACATAGAGTATTTCCTAGAGCATCTTGAGCAGTGTGGGTACTTCACCTGGCCTCGGCGCACGCGTGCCTGTCCTCGTCACCTTCTGAACAATGCCATGTATGCTCTCTACATCCACACCACGCCCCCCCTCCCCTTCCTTCAGTCAAGCGGAAACACATCTCCCAGAACCGCGACATTATCAAGTCCAATGCCTTTCTCCAGATTCGCATTCGTGACCTCGAGACGCGCATACAGCATCTCGAGGCCGAGCGCCATGGCGATCGTGCCCTCATCTGCCAGCTGCAGTCGGAGCTCAACCGCCTGTCGTGGCAAAAGGGTGTGACTGCCAAGAGGGTATGGATGGAGCTCGGCAAGAGCATGGGCTTCCTCGACCCTCGTGCCGTCGCTGGCTCTCCCGCATCGCCCTCTTGCGTCGGTCCCAGCACCCTAGCCCTACCCGCCTCCGAGAACCCCAGCTGGGCAATGCCGCCGACATTTCCTGGGGGCGGGTCCTTTCAAACACATCCCACCTCCCAGCCTTCGCGGATAACACTGGATCCCGACGCCCTACCACCCGGCATTGTCCGCTCCGTTGCCCGGCCGCCCGCACTCCGCATCAACGAGATCGCAGAGACCGAGGCGGAGGAAGCTCCCGAGCTGACCATTGACAGAGCCGCCTTTGACGAGATGGACATTCGCGACGACAGTCCCGTCAGTTCGTCGATGTTCTATCCGCCCTTGACGACCCTAGACACCGATGGAGCGCCAAGCCCGCTGCCGAGTCCAGCTCTCGAAGAGGGCATGTTCGCACAACAGGCGACGGTCACGCATGCATGGCATCGCTTCTTGGCTGATGGATCGTCGGACTATGCAGGCCCACCGCCTGCCGTAGCGGAGCAAATGAGTACAGTCAAGGGCAGGCAGAAGAAGATCGATGCGATGAAGGGAAAGAAGGCCACGCCCTCACGGAGACAGAGCGCACTACACTCAGCAGCACCATCGGCGGAGAGCGACGCGCCGTCGGCTGATGAAGGGGATGGAGCGCACAAGGCCGCCTCGCGTGCAAGGCGAGCAGCGGCAGATGCGTCGAAAAAGGCTGGGATGGTATCCACGGACGAGGACGACGAAATGGTAGACGTGGACATGGCGCTGGATATGCCCGGTGTCGAGACGCCGACAATGGAAAGGGAGTCTAGTCCCATTCAGGCAATCGCAGCACCCGTGAAAGAGGTCTCGATGTCGCCGCCAACATCGAGAAAGCGGAAACCTGTATCCCCCAAGAGCTCCCTCCATACCGCCCGGCCCTCGACGCCGGATACGACAGCAGCAGATGCGCCTCATACCTACTCGGATCACATGGAAGAGTCCTCGGACCACACCGAGGCTGCCGAGGCCGCCGAGCCCGTCTACCCCGCCCGCATGTCGCGCCGGTCCTCGGTACGCGCAAGGGCATCTGTCAACTATACCCTCCCGAAACTCAACACCAAGATGCGGAAACCCGACCCTGAAGACCTCAAGCCGGCCATGGGCACTACCATTGTTCGGACGAGCGTCACGCCGTCGTCTTCTCGTTCCACACCAGCTGCACCAGCCAAAGTGGAGAGCCCCATCAACGGGGACCTCAATGACCTGAAGAGGGAAAGGCAGCAGCAGCAGCAAGCGGCTACAACCGCTTCTTCTGGGCGCACAACGACGCGGAAAAGTTCGGCGGTCACAAAGGGAGCCGCGACCACGATGACAGCGGCACGGCGGAGTAGGGCGAAAAGGGCAGACCCCACCGAGGAGGAGGCAGACGGAGACGACGAGGGTGGTGGACGGAGTAGTCGCCAGGTGAGCGAGCTGGACACGTCCGACGACGACGGCGACACCGCCTCGCGACGTCGAGCCTCTGCAAATTCGAATGCGGCTCCGAGCGGCCTCAAAAAGGCCATCTCGCCGGGAAGAGGGCGCGGCCACCTCCATCAGCCTAGCGAAGACGCAGACGAGGAGGAGCTAGGAGAAGAGGCGCTGGGCTTAGACGATGACGAGGACGATCGGACTGTCACGGCGTCGAGTACGAGTACAAGGCGGCCAGAACCATACACGGCGCTTTCGGGAGAGTCGCTCTCCGAGCTCTTCCACACGCATCGCCCGAGCCTCGAGGGCGACCAAGGGGACCGGACAGAATTTTCGCGTCCCCCATCGGCAATCGACACTACCGAAGACGAGCGGGAAGCGCACGACTCGGATGCAGACGTGACGCCGGGCGCAGCCAGAGGAAGTAGCGACGGGAGCCTATCCGCCGCGAAGCGCGGAATTCGCGCCAGGCTCTCGCGAAAAGGGAGCAGCGGGCAAATGAGCTCGTCATCTTCGCGGAGGAGTAGCATCGTCTCCGTCCCCGAAGCGGCCGCGGCCCCTGCGACGAAGCCCAAGCAGTCAGCACAGCCTCGACGGCCTACGGCGGCTTCGACGAATGGCACGAGCGCTACCGCTGCTTCTGCCACCAAGGCACGCTCTTCCAGTGCCGGCGTGAAAGCAACCACTACGACGTCGACCTCGTCGCGCATGACCAATTCCACGGCGGCTAGTCGCGGGAGGAGCGTTTCTGCGAACGCAGTCTTGAGTGGCGATGCCTCGTCGTCTACGCCGGCGTCGGCCAGTGGTACCAGTGCGGGGAGCACAGCAGCCAGGAAGCGGTTGTCAGTGAATACGAACGCCGCTTCGGCAGTGAATCCGAACGCGGGCGGGAAATTGACTCCGCGAGAGTATCCGCCCAACGGTGTGGGCGACGGCGAAAGCGCAACGACAAAACGGCCGCTATCTTCCAGTGCTCAGGGACAGTCGCAGACGTCCGCCGCCTCGTCGCTATCATCGCAGCAATTGACGGACGCCGACCTGGCGGCCCTCGCCGCCTCATCCTCTGCTTCTCTGGCCGAACTCACATCGGCAGCCACCGCAGCCTGGCCCTCGACGCCGCAAGTTGGCATCAACGGGGTGCACAGGCGAGTCCCTGGTGCAGGCGGCGCTTCCACCGGCGCGACCGGTCGCAAAGTGGCTGCTTTGAGTCGCTTCTCCGCGTCGTCTGCAGGAGCGGCAGCGGCCAAGGCGGGTACGGGCGCGGGTGCCACCGGATCGTTCCAGCGTACATCTGTGAAAGTCCCGAGTGGCAGAACGGCAGTGAGCACCGTGGGGAAGAAGCCCGTACCTACATCTCAGCAGGCGCAGACGCAGCACAACTACACGAGTGACCGTGCGGGAAACGAGAACCAGGAGCCTGCAGCCACGATGTCGGTGCTTGGCGCTGACGGAGACAGCGATGACTTCTGAGGAGAGTGGATGTGGCTACAAGCGCACAAGGAGCGCCCCGCCCTGCCCCGCCCAGAAGACTGGATCCGTCCGATATGGATTTGCCCCCCGCCTGTCCCTTGCGTTGGTTATGTGAGCGCGGCTTCTGCCGCCAGGCTTCGACCCTTGGGGAGCATTGTATGGAAGTAGATGTCTTCGCTTTGTATCGAATAGCAACCAAGAAGAGAAAAGAGATTCGCCCTGTCCCGTCCCGCCGAGAACGCCGCGTCTGCCCCGTACTGTGCCCCTGCTTCTTTGCTCGCAATTCTGGAATGGAAGACGAATTGAAGTCGTGTACATCTATATGCTTTTGCGCGGATTCGAAAAATTTGCTCGACGAGATTCAGCTTGGGCGCTGTGTTGCCCTGCAATGTCGGCATGAAGGGCAACTAGCACAGGCTGTCCAGGGCGAAGGGAGGCAAAAAAGAATGGTCACTGACAGGATCGAACTGCCGACCTTGGAGTAGAATGCTAGTAGCTTGAGCTATTAGCTCCACGCGATACCGACTTCGCCAAGCGACCTTTGGTGACAGCGATGCCGGGCTCACCAAATATGACCACGTCCACAATCGAAGAGACCAGCCGCCGCATGAGCATGCCCTGAGCACGTCATTCTTTCCGCCCTACGGCCGGAACCCCGTCAGGGCTTCCCCTGCGGCCTCTCTTGGCGACGTGAGTGACGTTCGCGTTCTTCCCTACACTTTCCTGCATCACCCACCGCTCTTCATTGCCACTGCTTTTCGATTTCCGTTGGCCACGAGATGGCCACGCCTTCGTCCTCTTCCACATCGCCGCTGCGGCCGCCTACGCCTTCGTCCTCTCTGGCAGAGGAGGAGGCGGTAGCAGCCGCGCCCTCGCGCTCGTCTTCCCTGTCCGCGCCACATTCGCCGACCTATGTCACCGCGGCGACGTTCTTCTCGGCTGGGATGGGCAACGTCCTCTCGGCGGTGTGTACTAATCCGGCCGACGTCATCAAGGTGCGGCAGCAGCTCCTCAAGTCGCGCGGGCGGGGCCCGTCCTTCCTCGCCGTCGCGGCCGGCATGGTCAAGGGCGACGGGGGCGGGATCGGTCGCGGTGGGATCCTCTCCCTCTGGTCGGGGGTGACTGCGTCGTGTCTCCGCGAGGCGACGTACTCCACCATCCGAATGGGCGGGTACGAGCCACTGAAGCGCTTCTACTCGGCGCAGGGGGGTGCACTCGCCGAGGGCACCTTTGCGAACAAGCTCCTCGCGGGCATCACGAGCGGCGCGCTCGGCGCGGCCCTATCGAGCCCGACGGACCTGCTCAAGATTCGCATGCAGGCGGCGCGACCCCCGCCTGACTGCTTGCCGCCCTACAAGACGACGTTCCACGGCTTCGTCGAGGTCTACCGAAAAGAGGGCGGTCTCAAGGGGCTGTGGAGGGGCGTATACCCCAATACGATACGCGCAGCTGTGCTGACTAGTTCGCAGATTGCGACATACGACGAGGTCAAAGGCTGGCTCAAGCGCACCTTTGCGATGCAAGAGGGACTTGGGCTGCACTTTTCCGCGAGCATGGTTGCCGGGTGAGTCTACGTCGCCATGGACGACCAGACGCCTCAATGCGCTGACCGTCGACCCTGACTACTTCTCTGTCTTCCTCTCCCGCCCAACCGTAACAGCTTTGTATGCTCAGCGGCCTCGCAGCCCATCGACACCATCAAAGTGCGGCTCATGTCCCGGGCACGCGAGGCGTCGACGGCGGCTGCGGCGGGAGGAGCTCGGCCAGGTGGGAATGCCTTCCATCTGCTTGGTGACCTTCTGCGCAACGAAGGACCCCTGGCACTGTGGAAGGGCTTTGGTATGTGTTGGGCGCGCCTCGGAAGCCATACTGTCGTGAGTCTGATCCTCTTCGAGGCTTTCCGAGGCGCTCTCGGGATCAAGCCGCTGTGAAGCGGTGGCGGTGGCACCGAAGTGGAATGAGAATCATGATACATTTGATACATTTGTTGGCTAGCCAGCAGGTATTGATACTGCCGCAGAAGCCGGCACCTGCAATGTGCGTGTATGCTTCCATGCAGTTGATGTCAGGGGGCACAGATACCCATGTGGCTCGAATTCGGATAACAACAGATTTAGGGCGAGCTTTCTCTGAGCAGGAAACCCGCGCATTTGTTTGGGGACAACGTTGAATCGCTCCAACCCAAACAGCGCTGGGATCTCCAGCTTCTCAGAATGTCTGGAAGGGGCGGCTTTCCGCTTCCAGGTTCCGCGTTTTGGCGACGTGCAACAAGTTTGTCCACTCCGGCTCTTAACCTGCAGTCGGTTCGAATGCTTGTGATTCGATTGGCCCGCAACCATCTCCTCGAGGACCGTGAAAGACGTTGAACCGCCGAACCTCGTTGCTGCTTTGCCGCTCCACTCGTGGCGTGTGAGATTCGCGGCCTCTTTTGTGAGATTCGGTGACTTTGACTCGGTTGAGCCGCGGCCCCTCCCACCCTCGGCGCCCTCGGCGTCGTGTGAGCGGCATCTCTCTTGCGCAGGCAGTCCTTGGCAGCCCTGCTTCGGCACGTCGGCGGCGTGGAGTGTGAATGTTCAAGTCGTCGGAAGGAGTGGGACAATGCACTGCATGTCTCATATCGGTGTGAGGGTGGGAGAGGAGGAGCGTGCATCTGTTTATCCCCACGGCTAGCGAGGTTGTACTTTATGCTGAATGAAGGCGCAAACTGCTGGACATGGGTCGATTCGGGATGAGGGCAGCGCGTGGGAGTCAACGTCGGCGAGTCATCTGGCAATTTCACTCGGAGATCTCGAGGTGTGTCCAAGTGGCTCCGTCCCCGCACGCAGCTCACCGTGACGGACGCTGCCAACTTCTCCCCGGCAGGAACACGCACAATGAATCAGTCCCCTGGAGTGAGCGCATGATCCAACTTTCTTCTCCTTCGACCCTCCCTCCCTTCCTCACCCAACCGTATAGACTACGTAACCCTCGCCGACACCCTCGCCGACGATGAGCACACTACGCGGTGGAGACGGCAACGAGACCGCCGACACCAACACCAAGAGTGGCTCAGGCTGGGCCAGACGACTTTCGCAGCGCTTCTCCTCGCGATCTAGCGCAGCTCGTGTCAATAGCGCCTCCGAAGATGCTAGCAGCAACGCCAACGTCAATGGAGCCGCACCTCCGGTCCCACCTCTTCCGTCTTCAGTAGCCCCCGCTCTTCCCGCAGAATCCGCAACCATCACCAGGCAGACAGACAGCACCACCTGGGGCGCAGCGGGGAATGCCACGGCAAGCGCCTCTTTCAAGCCCAAGCCAATCTGGCTGGACTGCGATCCAGGTCACGACGATGCCATTGCCATGCTCTTTGCCCTCTTCTCCCCTCCCCCGTCTGGCCGCCACGCAGGGTTCGACACGCGTACTTCGGCTCGAGCGCTGGACCTCCTAGGTTGCTCTGCCGTGGGCGGAAACGCACCCGTCGCTTCGACGTTTGCTAATGCAGCGCGGCTTCTGGAGTTCTACGGCGCACCTCTGCCTCGTGGGCCTGATGACTTTGCCGGTCCTCGCAGCGCAAGTGTGGCAGATACCGGCCTGGAACAGCACGAGGGCGCGAGTGCGAGCCCCAAGGGCAACGAGATGGGTGGGGTGCACCTCTTCATGGGGGCAGAGGATCCCATCCTGAAGGAAAAGCGATGCGACCCTGATATCCACGGCGAGGACGGCTTGGGAGGAGTGACGGGTCTGCCTCCTCTCAGCTCGCCTGCCGTCCAAAAGCGGATTTGGGCAAGCTACGAGCCCGAAGTTCGTGTAGCGGCTCTGCGCCATGCCGAGGCAAAGGTCAGAAAGGCGTCTGCGGACGGTGCCCACGCAGGGTTGCCCTCGGTCGTGCTCCCACCCTCGTCACCCTCAGCGCTAGTGAGCTACTGGTCGCGCATGCTTACGTATCGTATCCGACATGGCCTCGAGAAGATCACCATTGTCGCCACAGGCCCCCTGACCAACGTGGCCATCCTGCTCAAGGCTTTTCCGGACCTCGTCAGACGCGGCGTCCAGGAGATTGTCCTCATGGGCGGCGCTCCGCCCGGCACGAGGGGAAACCGCGGGGCGCTGGCCGAGTTCAATATCCTCGTCGACCCAGAGGCAGCTGCCATTGTCTTTCATCACCCAATCAAAGTCGTCATGGCCGGACTCAACGTCACGCACCAGGCCATCTTCACGCCCGCGCTCCTCGAGCGCCTCTTCACCCTCAAGATGACGCGCACGCCTCGCAGTCGAGCGCTCTCCCAGTCTCAATTGACGAGCATGCCCGCTAGCCCTGCCGGCGCAGAAGGCGGCGTAGCTCTGGATGGCGCTACCAGGACCTCCCCACTACCCGCTCCAGGGGCTACTTCTGCGACCGCCCCCTCCTCCGAGGAAGTCCAAAGCCAAATCGAAGCCTCGCAGTCCTTCCGCCGGTCCCTGGCCTCTATCCTCACCTTCTTTGCGCAGACCTACGCCTCCGAATTCGGCTTCCAAGACGGCCCACCCGTGCACGACGTCCTCGCTGTCGCATACGTCATTGACCAAACACTCTTCTACGAGGTGCTCCCAGCCACGAGTGCTGCGGGCAGTGCGGCTGCATCACCGCTAGCCGTCGGGGGCACATCAGCCCTGGGCCTCCAGACTGCGCCGGTAAACTCCGCGTCGTCAACGAGTGGGCTTCCAACCAATGGCACAAGCGCTGCTGCAGCCGAGGACGAAAACGGCACGACCTCCACGACCCGCCTCGTCCCGCCGAAGCGGTACCGCGTTGCCGTGGAGTGCAACGAGCATTCCCACGCCCTGGGCGCTACCGTCGTGGACTTCTTCTCGGGGCAGGAGGATGCTGTGTCTGTGCGCAAGACGGAGGCAGCAGCAGCGCATGATGACTGGGACGAGGACGAAGAAGAGAAGGACGGCTGGGCAAAGGGAGGAGCGAACGTCCTTGTGCTGGAGACGGTCGACACGCGTCGTCTCTGGGATCTCTTCTTTGTCTGCGTTGAGCGGGCAGAACGCCATCGGTCGTCGATAGCCGCATGAGGAGGGCGCGCCGAATAGGCGCATGCAGAGATCAATGTAGCAGGCTGCTCGAATTCGCACTTTTACGCTCCTGCCGAATGATACACCAATTAGATGGACAATGAGCAGTCTGTTGATTGCATGATGCTAGGCCGTCAAGGCAAGATGAGGATGCAGATACGGGGCAACAATGGGGGGGCGTACAGCTCAATGCTCATGGAGTGTCTATATACCAGCAAATACTGTGCACCAGCACTGCGGGAGGTTCGCTGGCGCTACGAAAGCCTGTTATGGTCGGGCGGGATCTGTCAAGAGATGAACGAGTGCTTTGCATCTGTACTGACGCCACCTTGCATCGCGTGTGATAGCTCCGTCTGACTCTGTTCCAGTGCCTTGGACATAGCATTTATCCAGTCCATCGCCGGGACAGACGACTTCTGCAGATCCACGCTTGCTGCATCATCGTCCTCGTCGCTTTCCTCGTCAACGTCTTCGGCGACGTCGTCTGCCATGACCGAGTCCGGGTCCCCACCAGCGGGATGTGCGTCACCACGTTGCAGCCCATGCTGGTCGGCGACATGGTGCGCGTGTGCCAGGAGTGGGAGTCGCCGCAGTGTCCTCCCCGACGCGCCTTCGCATGCCTTCGCTAGGCGGACCAAATTGATGCTCTCTGGAATGTCGACGCCCTGTTCCAATGCGGCAGCCCCTGCGGCATCAGATGCTTCGATCTCTGCGCGTGGGGCGCTCGAAGGAACCATGATTGTAGCAACTGTCTTCCAATCCGCAAACTTGGCCCGTTCTGCCAGACCCTTGGCCATCATTTCCTCGAGGCATGACTTCAGGATCCAGTAGATGGCCTCGGGAGGGGGTGGGCCAATGTAGGCCTTGATGTCCGCTCTATCAATGAATGCATTGTCGATGCTGCCGGAAATGTTGCTCGTGGTCATGACGAGGACATTGGGTTCGTGCCGCAGCTTGTCGAGCTGCGTCAGCATGGCATTCACGACACGCACGGCGTCGCCAGGCTCGGTGCCCGATGAGGCGGCGGAACGCGCCGCTGTCAGGCTCTCGACCTCGTCGATGAGGATGATCACGAAGCCGTCTGGGTCGGCAATCATTTCTGTGACCATGGAGAAGAGGCGCTGCACGAGCTTGCCAGACTCGGAGAACCACCTGGAAAAGAGGGAGTGAGAGTTGATCTCGATGAGTTTGCCGTGGCTGTACCGATCTGTGAGGCGGATGGAGATTTTCTGTGCGAGGGCTCGACACAGCGTCGTCTTGCCGGTGCCAGGGGGTCCATGGAGTAAGCAGACCTTGTTAGACGACACGATGTTGGGGTCTACCTCGAGCTGCGAGAAGAGCAGACTAGTGTGGATGTAGTTGAGAAGGCGCTGCTTGATGTCGGAGGCATATATCAAGCTGTTGGAACAGAGTCGCGGCATCGTTGGATCAGTGCCTTGCCCGCATCACCCGCGCCTCCCAGCGACAGCGCGGGATCACTCACCTCTCCCACGCGCCCTCCAATTTTGAGCTCGGCAGCTCCGTTACCGTAGCCGCCATGACATCTTCTCCTTGCCCTTCGCCCTCGTCGCCTGCTGCTAGCTCCTCTACTGTGTCGAACTCGGGAGATTGCCAGACGTGGTAGCGCAACCTGCAGCGCTTCAGAGGAATTCGCTGATGCTCATACTCTGGACATTCGGGCATGGCATTGCGAGATGGTCAGACGTCATTTGCTGTTGTTCCGACTGTTCAAGAGTCACATGCACGGACTCACCGCCCTCGGCCACTTTGATAGTCATGATGCCGTCCAGATCGACCTCTGACTGCCATCGCTCCGGTTGTATCTTAGAATCGCATTCGACCTGGTCCAAGTTGCCCTTGATCCATCGATGCACTGCAACGGTGACCTCCTCGGACGAACGAGGACAGTCGGCGTGGAGCCTGACTTCGACTGGAGAGCGATTACATGGGAACGTACAGGATGCTGGGCGGTCAGTACATGAAGTGGATCAGCACAGATGGCTGCACGATCGTCCGAATTAACACGCACTGTTCACAGCCTGCTTCGGAGGCCTAGTAGCGCGTCTCTTGGACCCTGCGCCGGCGCTGCGGTTGCCATTTGGATGTGAGCGCTTCGTCTTGGCGGGCTCGCCGTTTAGCCGTGATGACGAAGCAGATGCTTGTTGATCCGACATGGCTTCGAGGTCAGGTCAGGTCAGGTGGAGTGGGAAGGGTAAGGTCAAGATGGAGACGCGGCAATTGCGGGAGTGATATTGAATGCATCAACCACGATGCCCCTCCCTCGGCCCAGGAACAAGGCCCCAAAGCCTCCGCTCGCTCCCTGCGTTTCCGCTGCGTGTGAGCGCGTTTGGTTGTTTGTCCTAGTCGGTCACGTCGCGTCACGTTTCTTAGTGTTGATCTCCGAGCGCGCGCAGATTGGCCGGAGCGGGATGGCAGTGCGCGTTCGCGTTTGCCGTGGGCCTACCCAGCGCGTATGTAGCGCTGCGTGTCCGTTTGCGGCGCGGGCTGCGCTGCGCTCACGAAAATTTGCGCCTGCGGGCTGGGCCGGTTGGCCAGTGGCTGGTTGGGGTCAGAGCCAACACACACACGCACACACACGCGCGCACAGCGTCTGGCCAAAAGAAGGTGCCGCTGAGAAAAGGTGATGTGGGTGGGTGGGTGGGCGGACACTGGCGGGCAGCCTCAGCGAGCAAGCTTGCAAAGCTCGTCAAGCGCTGAAAGAGGGCAACAGGCAGGCAGGCCAGGCTACACTGACCCAGTCCCTCGTCACGCCCCGGCTCGGCCCTCTGCGCTCTCACCTCACTGCCTGCCAGCCACCGCGCTGTCGACGGGAGAAAAAATCTCAGTGAGCAAACGGTGGGACCCGACTTCTTCTTGCGGCAGGCGACACCAACCCCCTCTTCCTTCTTTTCCTCTTCTTTCTTCAATTCGCCCTCAACCCGCAGTTCGCCATGGATCCCACATTTGTACAAAATCTACATGCTCTTCTGGCTCAGACCAGCGTTCCCGACACCACCGTCGTCAAGAATGCTACCGAGGTCCTCCAGAAGCAGTACTACCCCAACTCCAACACCCTCCCCGCCCTCTTCCAGATTGTGTCCACATCTCAGGACCTCTCCGTCAGGCAACTAGCAGCCGTTGAGCTCCGTAAGCAGATTACAAAAAAGAATGGTGCAGCTTGGAAGAAGCAGTCTCAGGAGATCCGGACCGGCATCAAGGCCCAGATTCTCGAGGGCGTCCTTGGCGAGCAATCGTGAGTTGCGCGGATGCGAGCTCCAGAAGAAGCGCTTCGTCGTACCGCGACTGACCTGCTCAGCTCATACATTTTCCTCATCACCGCAGCGTCCTCGTCCGCAATGCCGTCTCGAGGGTCATCTCCCACATTGCAGATGTAGAGCTGCCTCAGGGCACGTGGCCTGAGCTCCTCCCTTTCCTCTTCCAGTCATCGCAGTCGGCAAACGCAATTCACCGCCAAATTGCCATTTTCATCTTCTTTACCATCCTCGATACCCTTTCCGATTCGTCCGAGTCCAACGTCTCCTTTGAACAATATTTGCCTCAGATCATGGGCGTCTTCAGCAAGAGCCTCGAAGACCCCGAGAGCCTCGAAGTCAGGATCACGACAGTTCGGTGAGTGTCGCCGTCGTGGTTAAACGAGGGACTTCTACAGAATTTCGCACGAAAATCAATCCTGACACCCACGTCTGCCCCTTTGCCCTGTCCACAGCGCCCTTGGCCGCGTTGCTATGAACATCGAGACTGACGCCGTCGGCGACCTGCAAGCCATGCAGAATGCGGTTCCAAAGATGGTCGAAATTCTCCATCAATGTCTCTCCGAGAGCCACGATGATGGCGTGCGGCAAGTGTGCGACGTCCTCGAGGAGATGTGTCTTCTCGAGGCGCCCGTCTTTGGCAACCACCTTCCCAACCTCATCGACTTCTTGCTTGCCAACAGTGCCAACACCGAGCACGAAGAGACGAACCGGATTACCTGCCTCAACTCCATCATCTGGATCTGCTCCCACAAGCGCTCCAAGATTCAGACGCTCAACCTCGCCAAGCCAATGATCACTAGGCTCATGACCATTGCCACCGAGGAGGAGCCCGAGGACCTCGACGAGGACTCGCCAGCTCGTCTCTCTCTTCGCGTCATTGACGAGCTTGCCACAGAATTGCCCCCTAGCCACGTCTTCCCGCCCATCTTCGAGGAGATGCAGAAGTACATGCCTAGCAGCAACGCTGGACAGCGCAAGGCCGCTCTCATGGCCTTTGGTGTCTCTGCCGAGGGGTGCTCCGAGTACATCCGACCTCACATGAAGGAGCTCTGGCCCTTCATCGAGGCCGGCCTCCGTGACGCTGACCTCAGTGTTCGCAAGGCAGCATGCATTGCCCTTGGCTGCCTCTGCGAAGTCCTCGACGAGGAGTGTGCCGCCCGTCATGCCACTCTTCTCCCCCTTATCATGGACCTCGTCGCTTTGGCCGAGACGCAGCGCGCCGCTTGCACCGCTTTGGACGCCTTGCTCGAAGTCATGGGTGACGAGATTGCTCAGTACCTCGCTGCCATCATGGAGAGGCTCGCTGCCCTCCTCGAGACTGCTCCTATCCCCGTCAAGTCGACCATCGTTGGTGCCATCGGCTCGGCTGCCCACGCCTCCAAGGCTGGCTTCCTTCCTTACTTCCAGCAAACGATGCAGCGCTTCCAGCCCTTCCTGCTCCTCAAGGAGGACGGTGACGAGCAAGACCTGCGCGGCATTACCACCGACACCGTCGGTACCCTTGCCGAGGCCGTCGGCAAGGAGCACTTCCGCCCTTACTTCCACGACGCCATGAAGATTGCCTTTGAAGCCATTCAGCTCGAGTCTCCTCGCCTGCGCGAGTGCAGCTTCATCTTCTTCTCTGTCATGAGCCGCGTCTTCGAGCGCGAGTTCTCTCAATACCTCCCCACCGTGGTGCCCCTCCTTCTCCAATCCTTCAAGCAGGCAGAGCACGATGCCGTTCCCGGTGCATCTGGCAACGGCGTCGTCGAGGGCGTCGGCGCCGGCGAGGGTGACGACGATGGCTTCGTTGACTTTGACCAGATGGAGGAGGCCTTCCTCAACGTCAACAGCGCCGTTGCCGTGGAGAAGGAGGTTGCTGCCGACTCTCTCGGTGAGGTATTTGCCCACACCAAGGCAGACTTCATCCCCTTCATGGAGCAGGCTGTCACCGAGCTTTCCGAGATGCTCAACCACTTCTACCAAGGTATCCGCAAGTCAGCCATCTCGACATTGTTCACTTTCATCAACACCTTCAATGAGCTCTCGGACCCTGCCGAGTGGAAGGCTGGCGCTCAGCCATCGGTGCCCCTGAACCCCACTGTCAAGAACCTTGTCGACACGGTCATCCCCAAGGTCCTGGAGCTCTGGGAGGACGAGTACGAGAGGTGAGTCATCGAGTTCCGCAAACTTACACCTCGCGCAGGGATGAATACCTACAGTATTCTCAGCTCACAATGACAGTTCCGGCCCTTGAGGCTGTTGAGCTGCATGACAATACACTGTTCCCTATTATCTGAGCGCTCACTCCGCAAATTTGCGAGCAATCCACGTGTACCCAAGGCTCAATGCTGACTTTGTCCTTTGCCTGCCTTGCATTTGCCATTCCACCAGGGTCGTCGCCATCCAAGTCTGCCAGTCCTTGGCAGAATGCCTCAACAACAACGGCCCGGCCATCATCGCCCCCGACCACCTCGAGGTCGTCTGCAGCCAGGCTATGCTCGTCCTTGAGGGCAAGAGCCCCGCTCAGATCGACGCCGATGGCGAAGACGGCGAGGAGCTCGTCGAGGGCTCCGAGTACGAGTCGGTGCTCATCTCCGCCGCTTCGGACTTGGTTGGTGCCCTGGCCACTGTCCTCGGCGCTGACTTTGCCGAGCCATTGAAGCAGTTCACGCCCGTGCTCCTCAAGTACTACCAGCCTAGCCGTTCGCAGTCTGACCGTGCCACCGTCGTGGGCACTCTCGGTGAGATCATCGTCGGCATGGGCGAGAGCATCACGCCGTTCACCGACGACATGCTCGGCCTCCTGTCGCGTGCCCTCTCCGATGAGGACGCACCGGTCCGGTCAAATGCCTCGTTTGCCGCTGGTGTCTTGGTCGAGAACTCGAAGCAAGACTTGTCGCAACACTTCCCTGCTTTCCTCAACGCACTGAAGCCGATGTTCGACCAACGGCAAAGCGACTCGCCGGAGGAGCAGACTGCAACAGACAACGCCGTTGGCTGCGCAGCACGGCTCGTCTCGAAGAAGCCGGAGGCACTGCCTCTCGACCAGGTCCTCCCGGTCATCTTCAGCTCTCTGCCGCTGCGCAAGGACATGGCCGAGTGGGCACCCGTGCTGCGAGCATTGATGGGCCTGCTCCAGGCCAGCAACCCAGTCGCAGCCGGCCACATTGACACCATCTTGCAGCTCTTTGCGCACGTGCTGGGCGAGAGCGAGGATGTTCTCGGGGGCCAGCTGCGTGGCCAGTGCGTCTCATTCTTGAGCGCATTGAACGGCAGCGTGCCGGAGAAGATCCAGGCAAGCGGTCTCTCCAAGTACCTGGTCTAAAAGAGGTCATCACCTCCCTAGCATCGGCACCCACTGGGTACCACTCCTGTTCCTTCTTTCCTGGCGCTCCGATCGATTCCCCGCAAGTCGCCGCTTGCACTGTTCCTTGCCTGCATTTCCTTTTCGCCGCGTTGACTTCCACCTTTTGCATGCTCCTTTAGTAGACTCCCCCTGGCCGCGATTGACGACACGCAATCGTGCTGTCAGTACTTTTCCTTCTTGCTTATTTCCCTGGTCTTTGTTCCCCTCTGCAGTCCATTGGTCTCGTACTCAAGTAACCGAAGTAGTCGTGTCGCAAAACGTGATAACCAATCACTCGCCACGTTGGCCTGCATGCCCCGTTTGTTCACGCATTGAATTACCATTCGTCTGTTGGCGCCGCGCTGCTAAGCCCGCACAACGATTTCGCTCAATGCGCTGGAAAACACGCCCCCCACCTCAGGAGAAGGTCTTGCCGAGCAGAGGGGACACCTTGCCCAAGTCGTGGCCGGGGATGATCTGGCCACCGGTGTTGCGCTGGAGGCGCTTAACGCGCTGGTTGCTTGCGAACCAAGCTGGGTGGTCTGTCGCGGCAGGGCAGACGAGGCGGCATATAGCCGGTGACATTGTCAGTAAATGCCGCATGGCACCCTTTCCTCACCCTCTCAACGACTCACCTCGAGCGAGCCACCCCTGCGGCGCATCATCATTGTAGTTCTCCCAAACGTGTGCATGATCCCCGAGGAAGACGTACGTCCCCGACTCTGCGAGGTTGATCTGCAGCCCGCACAAGCCTGCAGTATGTCCCGGCAAGTGGTGGAGCGCGAGTCCGGGTGCGAACTCGAGTGTGCGCTCGTCGAAGCACTTCCAGTTTAGGCCCAAGTCGAGGTAATGCTGCATGTAGACTGCAGAGTCGGCGCCCGTCGCGCAGGAGTAGAAGGCTGACTCGAGCTCGATTTTGTGCACCCAGATCTCGGCGCCGGTGTCCTTGAAGAGGGGGAGGCCGCCTGCGTGGTCTAGGTGCAGGTGCGAGATGAGGACCTGGCGAGGGTGGCACGGCACGGAAAGGCGTAAGAGCTGTCAGTGGTGGAGTGGGTGCGTGGTCATTCCGAGGGTAGCGGCAGCAGCTCACCTTTTTGATGTCCTGCCAGTGCCAGCGAGCGGAGAAGCAACGGGCGTCAGAACAACGGTAGCGCCTCGTGCCACGCCTCGCACCTATGCGACACGCACCTTGTAATCGTACCCCGCCGCCTTGATAGCCGTATCCAGCTCGTACTTCTCCTCGTGCTTCACGGGCGCAAAGATGTCGGCAACAGGTCCCCAAATCCTAGGAAAGTCCCTGCCGCAGCCCGTCTCCCAGAGGATGAGCCCCTCGGAGGGGTGGTCAATCAATACAGCATAGCAAGACAGCTGGCGGCGGTCGGGCTTGGCCGGGCCAGAGGGATTCGAGGCCGTGCTCGTGTTGGCCCCGCGCAGGACAAAGCCCGCGTCCGTCTCGAGCGTGCCCAGGTCCAGGACGGTCATCTTCGTCCCGGGAGGAGCGACGTTCAGGACCGAGGGCAGCACGACGCCAGGCTTGGTCTGGTGTGCGTTGAGTTGGAGGGTAGTAGGCTGGGACATTTTTGGTGAGGGCGGGGAATGGGTGAGTTGTTCTGGTGTGAATGGATCCAGGTGATGGAAAGGAACGACAAAAACAGCCTACAACTGAGTACCACCAAACCAGCGAAGCCTCTCAACTCCGCCCAAGCGTGCGTATGATCGTACGACATCCAGTGCCCGCTGTGTATGTGCTCCCTCCCCTCGTCGTCAGCATGCAGGCGCAAATGCCGTGGTTCAGGGCGCGCATGTCGAAGTCAAACCTTGTCATGCTCGGCACGAGCGTTGCAACTCTAGACGCAGCCATTGCTTGGCAGCGTCGCAGCAGAGCAAAAGCGTCGAGCCGTGCCTCCTCTACCCTCCATTGTGGTCACGGGTTTCCTCTCTGGCCTACCGCCAGCTTCCCCTCGCCCTTGGGGGCCAATGAAGTGTGCGCTCCGTCATCTATCCATCACGAGGCATGCCTGAGGGTCACATGGACATTTGCAGCTGAGGGTGCCTCCACTTTCCCACTCGCGCTCGAGCCAAGCCGCGGAATTGACGCGGGCTCATGAGTGAGCGCGGCTGTCAGTGCGAATACAAGCCGCGCGAACCCACGCCCAGGACCCACTACGTGAACTGGTCTGAAAGCCATCGGGGCCTCATATGCTAGGAATTGAAAGGTCGGCCACATTGATCAAATTGGAAGTATTGGACACAGAATGGGGAATCCATTATGTGACTTTACGTTACACCGTGGGGCGAAGGTCGACCTTTTTTGGCTGCGAGACGCGCGGAGGCAGCGATGTGCGGGCATGTGCAGAAACAGACTGCCAGGAAGAGGCGCTCGCAGTGCCGTCTTGCCGAGCTCTCCCAACGCCTGGCGAGACTCGGTTGCACCAATTGCGGCGACAGACCAAGCAGTGCGCAAGACATCGGCCGCAGCGAGGAGGCGGCTGAGGGCACTAAGTAGTGCCACGCAATGATTCAGAGACACGGATGAATTTATGAGATGCTGAGCGAGACGTATCGCCTACTCTAGGCAGTCCAGCCGCGGGCGCCTTCTGCAGTGGTGAAGTGTTACAACAAGGGTCTGTGAGCAAGGCGGCGAAAAGACAAGGGAAGAGCTCGAGGGATCGAAATGACAAGGTCGGGAGATGGTCTCTAGGACACGAGAGCAACAGCGCCTACGACGGCGCTCTAGAGCCGCGCGCCGCCATCGCCACCTTCCTCCATCCTCTTCCTGCCCTCTTCTACGCCCTCGTGGTACCCGACTACATGCTCGAAGATTCCATTCCCGAGTGCCTGGTCGAGTGCCTGCCAGACATTCGAGATGAAGCAAATCTCCACCTCCGCCCTGACATTCGCGGGAATATCCTGCTCCACGTCGGGGCGGTTCCGCGAGGGAATGAGCACCTTCTTGATGCCTGCGCGGTGCGCGCCGAGGACCTTTTCACGGATTCCGCCGACGGGGAGGACGAGCCCGCGGAGGGAGATCTCGCCCGTCATGGCCACCTTGGGGTCGATGCTCGTACGCGTGAAGAGGCTTGCCAGGGCACACAGCATGGCGACACCCGCACTGGGGCCGTCCTTGCGGATGGCGCCGGCGGGGAAATGGAGATGCACATCGTTCTTGGGGAAGGCGGCATCGCGCGACGGGAGGATCCCAAGCTGGTAGCCGTGGGCTTGGATCCAGGAAAAGGCAAGTGTAGCCGACTCACGAATGACGTCACCCAGAGAGCCAGTGAGCTTGAGTGAGGCCGTGCCGGGAGGCAGGAGCAGGGTCTCGATGAAGAGGATTCCGCCCGAGCCTGAACCTTGGTATGCGAGACCTGTGGCGTTGCCAGGACGAGCTTCACGCTGCGCAACCTCAGGCTCGTGTGTCTCAATGCCAAGGTACTTGCGGAGGTCTTCGAGTCGGACAACACCGTCGTACGAGTTCTTGAGTCCCTTTCGCTTCTCGGCGTACTCGACAGCCTTGCCCCTGATGACCGTAGAGATGCAGCGCTCCAAAGTCCGGACACCGGCCTCACGTGTGTACGAGGTAGCAATCTTGAGCAAGACTTCATCGGAGATGTCAATCTCGTGCGGCTGAAGGCCTTGCGCCTTGATCTGCTTCGGGATGAGGTAATTGCGAGCAATGTGCACCTTCTCGTCGTGCGTGTAGCCGGAGATGTGAATGACTTCGGTTCGGTCGAGGAGAGGGGCCGAAATCGTGTCCAGGGTATTAGCGGTGGCAATGAAGAGGACACGGCTGAGGTCGATGGGGCAGCCAATGTAGTGGTCTTGGAAAGAGTGATTCTGTTCGGGGTCGAGGACTTCGAGCATCGCAGCGCTGGGGTCCCCATGGATTCCGTTGCCGCTGCCTAGCTTGTCAACCTCATCGAGCAAGACGACGGGGTCTGAAACACCGACTTTGCGCAGCGAAGACACAATCTCTCCGGGCAAGGCGCCCACATACGTGCGGCGGTGGCCACGCAGCGAGGCTTCGTCTCGAACACCACCCAGGCTGAGCCTCGTGAAAGGGCGATTGAGAGCCGTGGCGAGAGACCGGGCGATGCTGGTCTTGCCCGTCCCAGGTGGGCCAACAAGTAGCAGGATGGGTCCCTTGTCCTTGGGCGTCAACTTGCGCAGCTTGCGTCGCTTCTCGTCTGCCAGCGCGTCTGCGTCTGCACTTGCATCTGCTGGCGCCGAGGCATCTTCGTCCTCTGCCAGCTTCGTGATGTCGTCGACTTTTCGCTGAGGGAGCGGATTCGTCTTTGCTGCAGCGTCTCGTTCCATCTTTTTCGACTCGGCCTCAAAGGCTTCGCGTGCTTGGATCTCCTTGAGCTCGAGAACAGCCAGATACTCGACGAGGCGCTTCTTGACCTTCTCCATGCCATAGTGGTCTTCATCGAGGATGCGACGAGCACGAGCAACAATGCCTTCGTCCTGGGCTCCGCCTCTGATAGCAGACTCTACCAAAGTCTCGTGCCCTGCTCCTTGCGGAGTGGCTGCATGCGCGGTGCTAGCTGTCGAATCCTTGCGTGCAGGGACCTTGACGGACTCGAGATCCGCAGAGACCTTGTCCCAAGGGAGGTCCGACATGACCTCGAGATACGAAATGATGACGCCTCGCTCGACACTCTGCGGGGGGATGCGGCTGAGCCTCTTGAGCTCGCGGTCACACACCTTGCGAGCTTCCGGAGTCAATTGTGCATCTTCGAGTTTGCGCGCCAGCTCGGAAACTTCGTCTTCTTCGTCGCCTCCGCCGTCACTGCCGCCGCTGCCGCCGCTGCGACTGCTGCTGCTTCCCCTGAATGGATTGCCACCACTCTTGGCGAGAGGCTTCGGTCCTCCTTCCAAGGACTTGCCGCCGGGGCTTGGGGCACGGATGCGAACGATGCCGCTGGCGGAGTTGTTGCCCGCGCTGCTACCATTGACAGAGAAAGTACCCGAGTTGGTCGTGATCTTGGCTGTGATGTTCGGGTTGAGTGCGGCGAGCTGAGCAAGCAAAGATTCGAGCTGCGTCCTGACGAGAGTCTCCTTTGCGCCGTCGTTGAGAGGAGCGGCGAGGGAAGTGAGCAGCTCGCGGGCTAGACGGATGCGAGCGGCTCCGACGGAGAGGACGCGAGTGGCATTCTTGACTCTCTCGCCCTGGTCAAAGTCGGACAAAATGGAGAGGCGGTCCTTCCACTCGCAAGCGCCTCCGAGAGAGCCAATGAGAACATCGGCAAGCTGAGCGGCTTGTGTATCGCGGGCGTCTCGGACAAAGGAGCGGAGGCGCTTGATGAGCGTCGGCGGCATCAGGGGCATCGAAAATGTGAGGTGGTGAGGCTTGAGTCCAGAGGATCCCAGTGAAGCAAGGGCTTCCAGGAGGTCCATGGCATTGGCCCTCAGTGCGTGTATCGAATCGCGATCGCGGCGATTGGAGACGTCGGCAGGCCACTGCACATCATCGGTAAATGCTGTGACGGCGGCAAGGGGTACTGCGACGTCTGGAACCGTGATGCTGCGATTGCTGTCGAGAGCAGAGGAGGTTAAGGGTGCGCGAATGGACAGCCAGCGGTCGATGCGAATGCGTGTCAGGCCGGTGACGGTGAGCACACAAGTCTCCGAGGACGGCTGGCGTGTGAGACGCATGAGGCGTGCAACAACGCCCCACTCGTGAAGATCTTGGACTTTGACGCTGCGTGAGGCTGCTGCGATATCGTTGGCCGCGGTGACGTCATTGTCTGAGTGGTGAAGTGTGACTGCGCGAGTCTTGTTCGGCGGTGTCGATGTCGAGGGTGGTGTGAGCAGGGGCACGCATGCGACGAGGATTGGCTTGCTTGCATCGATGGGCGGTGTGCGGTCCTCGGAGAAGTCGGTACCAGTAGCCTGGATCGCGGCCTTGAGGAGGGAAAGGGAGTGGGCATAGGAGAGGGGAATCGAGAGCAGCAACGAGGGATGCAGGACGAGTGGATAGGGCAGTGGCAACACGGGCAGGCGCCCTGGGATCACAGGAATCGGATCGTTAGATGCCATGGCGTGTGGGTGTCGACGAGATCAGAGTAGGTATGAGGAGAGCGGAGCAACAAATATATGGAGGGTATGAGGTGTTGAGCAGATGGAAAAGGAGAGACTTTGGGCTGATGGGGGATCAAGGAAATCGAAGAGCACAAGTGGGCTAAAAGCGTCAAGAATCTATGGCGTGATCGGAGCGTCGCGCCGGACGCGTGTGTTGTGCGTGAGTGCTGGTATTGAAAGAGGGCGGGGGAAAGAGATATGTCTTTGGGTGCAGGGTCTGATTCGGCAGCAGATTGAAGTGATGCGCGAATGAAACGGCTGTGCAGCGCGGATTGGACTGAAGGATTGCTGTATACGGCGCGTGGCGATGGGTTCGTTTGAGTCGGTGATGGTTGATGTAGGCGTCAATGGTCAAGAACGTGTGTTGTGGCTGTGCGTGGAGAGGAGAGGAGGATCGTGCAGTCCACTGGATGACAACCGAGTTTCCACCTGTTTCTGGTAAAGGCACCCTCGTTGCTCCGACTGACGCATACCCCGCGTCCGGCTTTGGTCGCCCTCCGGCATTCGGTCCGGTCGGTCCACGCGGCTGCGTTTGCGCCACCTTTGCCCCCCTCAGAGCTGCACAGAATAGCCCCTGCCACGCCACTCTGCGCTGAGCTGAGCTGATATGATTCGAGGCCCCACCAAGCGGTTGCGGGTGCAATTTGCGACTTCCGTCCATTTGCCGCCTCACACTCACTCGGATCCATCGGAGTTGGCGAGCTCGCCATCGCGATAAGGGCGCGGCGCTACCAGTCACAGTCACAGTCACAGTCACAGTCACAGTCACGCGCCTTGGCACACAGAGTGGCCGCTCAGGTCTCTCTGGGGACGATCCTCTGCTCATGCGCCAGCCTCCAGTGCAGCCCTCCACCACACCGCGTCTGCCCCCGCACTTTCACAGCGCCGAGGTTTGAGTGCCCGCTCGGCAAATCAAGGCGTAAGCAGCTATACCTCGGACCCGAGGCGGTTGCCGTCGAGAAGGCGGCCAGGTATCTGGGGTTCTCACTTGCCCACTGGTCCTCATTGTAATACCTTGTCACTGCAGTAGACAACCACAATTTCGACTCTGTAGAGTGTTCCTGCGGTCTCAATCAGCATTTTACAGATACGTCTGCGTGTTACACGCACTATCCTTGAGCAGCGCGGTACGGGCGCAAGTCAACTCTGCGTACATTGTGTCATTGACTTTGGCCAGGCCATGGTACACGGGAGCAGCAAGCCTCGCCCAGAACCTCGAAACGGCAGAGCTTCCTCTCTGCAGGGACAGTAAGCAGGGGCTCGAGGTCTCTGTGCAAGCAAGCGTCCAGAGAGAAATCTCCCGGTCCCGCGTCTCCAGCGGCAGGATCTTAGAGGAAGGGTAGTGCATCGGAAAAAGGTAGCTACAGTCTAAATTGCCGGAGCTACTCACGACTTTGGCCTGTGGAAAGTCCTGCGACGGCACCGGAAAGACAGGTCGGTAGTCCTGCACCAGGTCGATACGGCCGGATCCAATGTAGGTTGCCGTGTCCTGTGAGGAGTAAAGCATACGACAGCCGCGTCCAATCCATTCCGAGCGGGTGGCCCAGGGGCGCCCGCGAGACGGAACCAGCGACGCGTCTGATCGAAAAAGTATGGTTCGTCGGCGTCAATGGAGACGGAGCACCCCCTCATTGCACACCACGACCTCTCACAAGATTGGGCTCCCTTGCCCCGGGATTATATCGAAGACTGCCTACCGCAACTCACTTTGCAGAGATGGGAGAATTATTTTTTTTGTTGTCACTCATTCGCCGCTTCGCCCACCAGCGGCCGGGACCGACGGTCACCAAGTCCTGGTCGCCTGTACGAAGGACGTCGAGACGACGAACTATAATGTTCGCGCGCACGGCAGCCTGCGTTTTACGTGCCTCCTGCCGCCCCCCGGCGCCCCCCTCAAAGTCTATAAAGGTTCTGCTTTTGACGATCCTCTCCTTTCTTCGGTTCTCTCTCACTTCCTTCCACAAGCGGAGCACCAACAAGACTTCAAGTGAGTACAATCTGGTTCGACTCTTTGAATCGGCACTGCTTCTGACTTGTTGTGAATGCGTTAGACTGACAGCTCGCCCTTCTCGACAGCAGAAACAAGCCCCTTACATAGCTTGGCCTCGCTCTCCTTTTCCACACTCTGTCTACAGCAGGACCCCACTTCTACACGCCTTTCTACAGGTTGCCCACGCTTCTTTCCAATTGAAGAATGACGGTAAGATACCGCAGGAGGAATCTTGAGCATGGTTCGCTCTTGGAGAATTCATCTACTCGAGGTCCGAGGGCCTTACCGGCCGATATCAACAGCGGGGCACCAGTGACGAGCCGAGTGAGTACAGTCTGGTTCGGCTCTTTGACTGGGCCTTGCCTCTTCTTGATGCTTACCCACATCGCCCTTCCATCTTTCCAATCCGCTGCTCAATAGAAATGAACGCCAACCAAGCTGTCACGCCCCCCACCACCCACACCCAGGCCGCCTACCACGCATTCTTCGCTGGCCAGCGCGGCATTATCCAACAACCAGAGCAACCGCTGGACCGGTGCTTGGCCCTTTTAGAGCGTCGCATCCTCAATATTCTCCTCGAAGACATGGATGCAAGGCGGTGGTTTCGGGAGTACGTGCTGGAACTCGGCGTCTCTTTCAACGATTGGACCGGCCGGGTCCAAATCCTCTCGGCCCCCCCCCTCGACGATGATGGGGAAACCCTTTCTCTCCCCGGCTCGTCGCCTCGGGACTCCCCCCCCCCCCCCCCCCCCCCCCCCCCCCCCCCCCCTCCCCCCCCCCCACCCCCCACCCCCCCCCCCACCCCAGCACACACCCCCGCCGCGACGCCAAAAAGAAACACCCCCCCCCCCCCCGGGGGGAGAGAGGTTTGTTGGGCGGGGGGGGGGGGGGGGGGGGGAGGGCCCCCCCTCTCCCCACACCCGCCCCCCCACCCCCCCCAACCCCCACCCACCTACATTACCAAAC